>JAWNNX010000265.1:0-39629 GCA_035044505.1 Zaprionus lineosus
TAAGTTAATGTATATATTAGGTTAATTAACTTTAAGGCTACTTTGTATCCACCCTTCCTTTCCCTTTTTTAAGCGCCTGGCCGTGTTCAACAGAATGAACAGTTTCCGGCGAAATAAATATTTGTTACACAAAAAAAAAAAAAAATGCAACGTCTGGGTAATATTCTTTATGCATGGTACTTTGGATAAGATGTCTGCAATTATGACAGTTTAAAATCTGCTGTTAAAATCTGAATACTGGAGTTTTTGGTCACCAGATATTAGTATGTCCTACAATTTTCCAAATGCTTTAATAGTTTTGTTATTAATTATGAATAACGTCATGAGGAGCTTGTTGGCCAGCTGATCTATTGCTATTTTTGCTGCGCTACGCAGCTTGTCGACGACACAAATAAGAAAGGGTGCGGGATACACAAAGCTAAAGCACCAATATCATCTTCGCTGTTCGTAGGCGCCGCTTCAAATGGGGGATGCGCGACGTGCGGAAATCACAGCCACAAAAAAGATAAGCACTCTATGGACGTCAAAACTATTAGAGGGGTGCGGGGTACACAAAAACCAAACACTAATATCATCTTCGCTGTTCGCAGGCGTTCGTAGGCATCGGATCAAACGGGGGATGCGCGACGTGCGGAAATCACAGCAGAAAGGGATAAGCACTTGTGGACGATGGAACTCGACGGGATGCGGGGTAAACAAAACCAACAGCAGTCAAAACGTTTTTGTTGTTTGTAGGCGTCGCATCCAATGAGGGATGCGCGACGTGCGGGAGCCACAGCAAAGAGCGATAAGCACCTAGTGGACGCTCGAACTCGAAGGGGTGCGGGGTACACAATCGACAGCAACCAAAACGTCTTCGCTGCTTGTAGGCGTCGCATCAAATGAGGGGTGCGGAAGACGACGTGCGGGAGCCATGGCATAGAGATTTAAGAACTTTGTCGACGTGATTTTTTGAATTTATTTATTTTAACCATTGATAAGTAAATGTAAGTCTATTGGCTTAGGTTTGAACAATGTTCAAGGACGACAACTGTAAAACAGCAGTTTCAATATACTGTTCAATTTGCGGTTGTTCCGCAAATTGAGCAGTAATTTGAAACTAGCGGCTCAAAGTTGTAGCCACAGACCACCAAATACAAGAGTGGATGCAAAGAGTACTAAATACAAGAGTGGGTGATAGCTCTCGAGCTTTCTGTTAAAAATAATAAGCCCTGAGATTGGCTCGGTAATAAAAAAAAATGCATAATTAAAAGGTAAATTACAAAGGCCAAAGGGAAAGGGGAGGCTAAATGACCACACAGATCCTTTGCTATGAGGCTAATGTTTTGTTGTTATGTATTGGTTTTTGAGTTATTTGCATAATTAACATATGATTAATGTTTTAATATTACCGAGCCCATCTCGAGGTTTTATTTTTAACATTAACTTTTCGCTGTTAAGCTATCACCCCCTCTTGAATTTGGTACTCTATGGTTTTAATATTAACGAGCCCATCTTGAGGTTTTATTTTTAACATTAACATTTCGCTGTTAAGCTATCACCCACTCTTGTAGTTTAACACTCTGTGGTTGTAGCGAAGAATTCAATACTCTGAGCAATATTCCTACACTTACACGAACAATAATAAATAACGCGTGCGCAGGCGCGTGGTTCTTTTGTACCATGCGATTATGCACATTCCGTTACCGTTAACAGGAAAGGCCACCATATGTTTGGTTATGCAGCCCTGTGTGCCATACCAGCTGCTCCCTCCAACTCACTCTTAATATAAGAAATGAAAAAAACAACACAAATAAGCACTCTGTCGATATCAAAGAGCATTGATACAACTAGAGATGAATTAAGGGGTGGAACGATGGAAATGAAATTGAAAACGGCGAGCCGCCACAAGCTCGGTAGAGCAAAGTCAAAAAGAAAAGACAAATCAAAAGCAAAAATGTAAACAAGATACAGCGAAATATTCGTTGCCTTCTGCCATTGGCTAATCCTCGCCTATTTTGTGTTTTGATCCATATTCTGTTTACATTTCAGCATTTTGATCACCCTCTTCAAGAATATATTCAATTTAGGTTGTGATATGCTACCACATATTATTAATTAGGGACAAAAGCTATCTTTTCGGAGATCCACTTTATATTCCATCTATCAATATATAAAAGGCAATCCCACTGCTTATTCCAATTTTCTAAAGGTCGTGAAATTAATGCTGAGCACCTATCAATAGTATGTACAGGGTGTAGTTTAGCACATACTTATTTTCAAAGGTACCGCGCATGAGTAAAATGTAAGTTTAGCCTCGAAAGACAAAAATTAAAATTTGGGAAGCACTAATACAAGCAAATACGCCGCTGTATCATACACGCAAGTGCAATAGTGTGAAGATCAGCGGCAGAAAAATTTAATTGAAGTAAAATTTTGTCAAAGTTATGCCAGGCAAAGAACTTTTCGTCTGCGAGTCGCACACACTACTATTAGGCGCTCGTATTATAGGAGCTTAATACATTGGTGTTCGAATCAGAGTCTGACGAAGGAGTTCTTGCAGCTGTGGCAAATCGACAATTTGTTAAATTTTGTGAGACCAGCAAATTCATTCATGAGGTCAAGGCCAAATATGATTTTGAATAATTATTGACTACTTTATAACTTATTTATTTAGGCAATAATTAAAGAGACCTATAGCCTCATATATTAAAATCATTTTAATTGGGAAATAAATATTTATGATTATAAAATTTAAATATACTTTAAAATTCTTCAAGTATTGGGGTGCCTCAGAAGCAAATAATAGACGTTAAACTCCTATACATTGTCAATTGATCAAGCTGGTCAAGTCTGGCAAGTGTCTGCTTAGCACTTGTAGCAAATATTGTTTTGCTTAAAATTTCTTGTATTCGCACTCGCATACTAACAAATAGGCTGTGTAGCAATAGGAAGGAAATACATTAGTGTGCACATTGCCGGCACTGGCAGTAGGTAGAAAATTGTAAACGAACCCTTGCTTTACCCATTCTTCTTGAAAGAAGACAAAATATAAGTTAAGCAGCAAACTGCCTAAGTTAGAAGGAGACAAAATATCAACGAAATTGACTTTGCGCCGACGGGCAACGATTGTCTTTATTTTCGTTTCTTTGTTCCATTCCGCACCGAGCTTACGCGGCTCCTGTTTTTTTCGCGAGTTTTCTTAATTCATCTCTAGTTGTATCAATGCTCTTTGGTCGATATAATTAAAATACACCAGAGAATAAAATCTCCATAGTTTTAGTACATGTACGCGCATATAGTATATAAGGCATATTTTTAATATAGTGCAACTCTGTTGTCGTTTAGAACCTTTTAAGGCATTGTCGTATATGTATATAAAATTGTCGAGTATTATATCTAATAAACTGTAAAATGATATAATCAAATAATCTAATTATCGTATATATTTTATGTAAAAACAGTTACCAAAAAAGCTTGGTAGCTTAACACTTGACTTATGCACCATATCCCATTATAAATAAGGTTCTGTTTATCCTGGGATATAAGTTAATAATCACTCGGTTTGGTTTTAAGAAACGTTGTGGTTTATTCAAGATTCATTTTAAGATTAACTTACAACTAGGACCTGAATCCCTAATCTAGCTTCGGGTTGACGACTGCGGCGCTGTCGTTAAGGGCAGCGACGTTAGCATATGGCAACGGAGTTGACAGATCCCCGAATCGGGTAATAATGTAGATAGTTTATTGACAGCGGCTTGGTTGATGTTCACGACGGTTTAATATTACAATATAGCTTCAAGTGCTTTGTACTATGTTAGTTTCAAGTGTTTTGTTCTGTGATCGTGTCAAGTGATCTATGCTGTTATCGGATTACTGTGCGCGGCAATGTGTGTTGGTCAGCAACTGTACTTAACTTTTATATTTAAAAAAGTGGAATAGATCATAAAAATGAAAAAAAAAAAATTAATTTCATATTAAGGTGAAAAAAATAAAAATAAAACTTTAAAATTGTTAATGGACAAAGGTATTTTGACAATATGTGTTTCGTAGAAAATAGAATAAATTTAAATAGAAATACCCGAATTTATAAAAAGGTTAATAAAAAATATAGCCCCCCTTGGCGTTTATTACCTTTTGTAAACGTCCATGAAGCGATTTTACTGAATTATGACGCGTTTCTAGGATAATATCCTTCCAAAGTTTATCTACCTCTGCAATTGTCTCTTCGCGCGTTCTCGTGAGACTTGAATATTTTTTACGTTTTATGCAAGCCCACACATTTTCTATAATGTGCAAATCGGGACTCTGGGGTGGCCAATATATTAAATTGATGCGCAAATTCCTTAAGAAATTCATTACAATTTTGGCTTTGCGAAAAGGAGCATTATCCTGTTGCAAAATAATATCTTGTCCGATAAGTCTGTTACCGGAAAATAATGCATGGTCATTTAGGATATGTAAATACCGTTCCCTATTTGTTGTGCCGTCAATGGGTGTCGAAATACCGATCCCGTTTAAGCATACATATCCCCAAAACATAACGGACCCTCCACCATGTGGATCGTTCTCATACTGGTCTTAATTTCTTACGAGGGTTCTTAGATAGTAGACAAAATATTTTATTTTTTGGGCCATGATACTTACCTGAACTTTCATCAGTCCTCAAAATTTGTTCCCAAAAATATTGAGGCTTTTTAACAATACTTTTAGCAAATGTTAAAGCTCCCCACTCCCTTTCCCCACTTAACGGGTGCGGGGTACACAAAGCAACATCACTCAAATCGTCTTCGCTGTTTGTAGGTATCCCATCAGAAGAGGGATGCGCGACGTGCGTGAGTCAGAGCAGAAAGAGATTAGCACCTTGTGGGCGTTCCAAATTAAAAGGGGTATGAGGTACACAAACCAACAGCGCTCAATCGTCTTCGCTGCTTGTAGGCGTCGTATCAAATGAGGAATACGCCACATGCGGGAGCCATAATTGAAATAGATAGGCACCTTGTCGATGTCACACAGCTTAACCAATTTTTGTAACTTATTGATTTAATTATTGCTTAGTATGTCTGTACAAGTTTATTGGCTCAGGATTGAAAAATTTTCAGAGACGGCAACTCTTAAAACAGCAGTTTCAAAATACAGCTTGGATTAGTATTTTAGCAACAACAAATCAAAACAATAATTTAAAACCAACGGTTCAGGAGTTGTCGCTTGTAGAAAAGGGTTAAATGCACTGAACGCTGTATGCCTACACAAATGCTAAAACAATATTAAATAACGATAACGCGTGCGTTGGCGCGGAGCGATTGCATAAACTCGATTAATGTAATTTTTAATATAACTTAATTTTATATTAGAGTCACGTCGGGGTCACCAAATGTTGAGTTACTAAGACTTTTTAGTGACTTTATTATAAATTTTGATTTCAAATATTGTAATGATTGCTTATATTAATTGCTTTATGTGTTTTTATTATGCTGTTGTTCTCCGCTTTTCTATTGATCTCAAGGTCCAACGAAAAAGTGTCTACCAAGCACGCAGCTACATGGAAGCTAATTGGCAGCTTCGGCTGTTCCAGCTGGCAGAGGAGAAAAAGTCGATACAATACTGCCCGAAATGTGGCTTCGGCTGTAGCGTCTTGTCTAAGCAGAGAGATATGCTGTTCAGGAGAGTCAACTTGCAGTCGCTGCTAGCGCTCGAATTGGCTGTTTCGATTGCAACAGCTGCCACGGGAACACTTGTTAAATTAATTTATAAGTCGTTTATATTCTGAATTATTGGAAAGATCAGCCGGTATGTGATGTAGTGCTGCATAACCAAGAATTTTTAAAAATTTTATCGATACTCATGAGTTATTGGAAAAAGTTTTTGGGAATATCTTTTCATTTTGTACCAATAAATATAACTTTCATATAATGTAATGAGGGTCGGCAAGTCTTAAATGTAGACGATTGTTCTGACTGGATAAAGTCTTCAGTAAACGATTGAAATATGAAAATTGTCCGTGAATTTATCAGATCTGAGCCAAAATCGTCGTTGCAGCTTATGTAATCAGAATAGCAATTGCCTAAAGATTTAGTTTACCGAATTTGGCCGGTCATTTGGGAAACGTGTGCTTGATTTATGCTAAAGTCGCTTTGAATTAAACATTCAAAAGGCATCATTAAATATGCCGAAAAGAATATAATACTTGGGTTGTAGCCGACAACATTTTGCAAAGTTCAGTTAAGGAACGAACAAAAAGGAAAGAGACAGGTGGCGAATTTGAGTACTTTCGCCTTTTGTCTTGCTTCCGCACTAATAAATGCTGAGTGACTGCTTGAGTAGCCGAAGTGAGCACATTCATGTTTACAAGCAAGGAGCATTGATACAAATAGGCTGTGTAGCAAAAAGCATTGATACAACTAGAGATGAATTAAGGGGTGCAACGATGGAAATGAAATTGAAAACGGCGAGCCGCCACAAGCTCGGTAGAGCAAAGTCAAAACGAAAAGACAAATCAAACGCAAAAATTTAAACAAGATACAGCAAAATATTCGTTGCCTTCTGCCATTGGCTAATCCTCGCCTATTTTGTGTTTTTATCCATATTCTGTTTACATTTCAGCATTTTGATCACCCTCTTCAAGAACATATTCAATTTAGGGTGGGATATGCTACCACATATTATTAATTAGGGACAAAAGCTATCTTTTCGGAGATCCACTTTATATTCAATTTATCAATGTTTAAAAAGCAATCCCACTGTTTATTCCAATTTTCTAAGGGTCGTGAAATTAATGCTGTGCACCTATCAAAAGTATGTACATGGTGTAGTTTAGCACATACTTATTTTCAAAGGTACCGCACATGAGTAAAATGTAAGTTTAGCCTCGAAAGACAAAAATTAAAATTGGGAAACACTAATACAAGCAAATACGCCGCTGTGTCATACACGCAAGTGCAATAGTGTGAAGATCAGCGGCAGGCCAAATATGACTAGAAAAATTTAATTGAAGTAAAATTTTGTTAAAGTTATGCCAGGCAAAGAACTTTTCGTCTGCGAGTCGCACACACTACTATTAGGCGCTCGTATTATAGGAGCTTAATACATTGGTGTTAGAATCAGAGTCTGACGAAGGAGTTCTTGCAGCTGTGGCAAATCGACAATTTGTTAAAATTTGTGAGACCAGCGAATGCACTCATGAGACCAAATATGATTTTAAATAATTATTGACTATTTTATATTGCAAATTTTTTATTAAGGGAATAATTGAAGATCCCTATAGTCCTGTATATTAAAATCATATAAATTGGGAAATAAATATTTATGGATATTGTAATTATAAATACATTTTAAAATGCTTCTAGTATTGGGATGCCTCAAAAGGAAATAATAGACATTAAACTCCTTTACATTGTCAAATGATCAAGCTAGTCAAGTCTGGCAAAAGTCTGCTTAGCTCTTGTATCAAAAATTGTATTGCTTCATATTTCTTGAGCTCGCATTCTAACAAATAGTCGCTGTATAATCAGACCATTGTATTAGCCTCCAGGTTCGAAACACTGTCGATGGCTTGATTGGTGTTGAATCCTTTATATCGACTGGACTGGACCATTGTCGTCTTTACGAAAAACGAGAGGCTCCATCGAGTTGCAACAACCGAATGGCTTAATGCCAGGCAGATATTTGCACCGATTTAACCCAAATTGCTTCTGTTTGACTGCCAGAGCCGATGTTTCAAATCCTTTTCCAATTGACTCGGTGCTGGCATCTAAATCGCACTCTTTACAGGGTGTTCATTTAGGTAGGAGTTAATCAATGGTTTTGGGCTCTCTCTCAACGATGCGTGACCAAATGTTATTTTGAACTCTAACCAGATTTCATATAGCTCGTATCCCCTCTGTTTCACAGAGAATGGGCTTTTACGAAGTTAACCTTAATGACAAATATTTCAACCCAACATCTACAAAATATTGCAAATAATAATGAATAGCTGGAGACAAATCAATTTAGACTAGAGCATCTTAATGATAAGAAAATAGAACAACTTTAAAAAAATGTTCATACATTTTCAGTATTCAGCAAATATATGAAAGTCTATTTCAACTATACATGAAGACTAAATACATAAACGACCCTATCCTCAATCATTTAATAAATAAATAATAAGTATTCGTAAATTAAAACCCATTTATTGTTCTCCCATCTAGTTATTTACGAAAAAAATATGCCTCTACAACAAAAAATACACTGGTCGTTCATTACATATAATTGAAAAAAGTCACAATTCCCAATAGCCAATATGGGTGAAATTCTAGATTTTCAAATCTCAATACAACTGATTTAGCTAAAGATTTCCATCAAATACAAATGGACCCAAAGTCTATAAACTGCATTTTCTGTGAAACATGGGCATTACGAATATACTCGTATGCGATTTAAAAAATGCCCCTTTTATAATTTAACGTTGCATAACGACTAATAATTTAACGTTCTTTACGATATCATTTAAAAAGATTGCTTTATATATCCCTTCATGATATAATTTTATATTCCACTTCATTGGAAGAAGGTTAAATAGGTTAATTAAATCAAATCTTAAGTTACAAATGTACAAAAAATAAATGTCTACTGAATTTTTTCATATTATTAGATATGATATTTATTAATATTTACTAATGTTCATTAATGTAACTATAAAGCTTTTCAATTATTTTATTATGTAACTAATTATTTTCTTTTTACTCTTCTAATCCTTAATCTTCTTGGCAATTTCTTTTCGACGTTTAATTTATTAAAAGAAATTTACATATAGTTTTATTGAGTACTTCTTTAATTCAAATGATTTAGGAATATGTTTTATATTTTGTTAATATTTAATTACAAAAAAATTAAATTATTGTTATGAAAACTTGCAAGCAAATAAGACAGAATTTTAATTAAGAGTACCCCTACACCCTTGAGCACCGCAGAGACAAGGAATTTTTTCTTCCTCTAAAGGAAATTTATAATCGTACGTTATTTCCTCATTTATTCCAATAGGTTGCTTTGAATATATAACGATTTTTTTTTCTGACTCTATAGTAATAACTTTGGCGTAACAGTTTGGCTGTAACAAAAACAAAACAATGTTAAAGTATTTGTCAAAATTTTCGTTAAATTGAACTTACATTACAGCTATGATTTATGAATCTTGCCAGATTACCACATTTTGTCGCATCTATGATAGTTTCCATATCTATGCGAAATAAATATGAGCTGCCGATGCCAATTGCTTCATATTTTGTCTCCCTTAAATCAGCTACAACTGGACGTATCATTTGACCAACATATTCAATAACCATTTCATCTGCCGCTATAGGTTCCATTGCAAATAGACCCCAATCATGTATTGCAGACTTTGCAAATTTTAATTGTTTTTTACGAAATTTAAGTTGATTAAACTTTAACAGCTCTGATTCAGCCAACGAACCAAAAGCTGTAAGCAAGCGTCGCTGATTTGAACGTGCTTCCCGCGAGATACCCTGCATTTTTGATATAAGTTTACTATGGTAATAATTTGTCAGCATGTGTGCCTCATCGGAACGTTCCTCATGTGGGGTGTCCAGTGTATTTGCCTTAGTATGGTGATATTTATGTTTAGCCTTTTCTCGTATGTCTAATTTGTAGAATCCTTCCGTACGTGCGCAACCACTTTTGTGGCACATTAGTTCCTCATCTTTGCGTCGTTTCTTACTGGGTGGGGGCCAAAATGTACGATCAGTTGTGCAGTGATTACCCCAATGTGTGTTGTTTAATAAAGTTCTGTATTTATGGAAATAGAAAAATATTAATTATATATATATTAATAAATAACATACATATTATTGCACTTACGCATATGGCTCCTTATGTAAATGTTCAATGTAACTTGTTCTTATGTACTTAATATCTTCCAAATCAATGCCTTTGGTAAGAAAAGTATATAAAATTACCATTTCTTCGTTTTGATCACGTGTACCAAATATTTTATGAGGAACAAAATTTAAAGATTGTCGAGCAAGATCTGAATATCTTTGGTTCAGTGACTCTGCATTAATTTTAAAAGTGGTTTGTAGGTGTAAAGTATCACTTTTTTTTTTTGCACGAACAGAATCCTTTCGTGGTCTTCCCGGCCCGGGCCTAGCAATCGGGATCTTATTTGTTTCGGTTCTACAAACACTGAATATATCCGCTTGCGCTTGTGGTGGCAAAGAATAACAATGTTCTTGAGCTACTTGACTGGCCTTAGAAGCTTGACTGGATCCGCTATCTGAAGTGTCTGGAGACTCTTTTCTCTCATAAATTGGAGTGTTTGTTGTGCTTGACAGTTTCAACTGAAAATGAGAGTTTTCGGCATTTTCAACAGCGCTTTCAGTTTGTTCGGTGTCCTTCAAGCTCTTACTTTTTAAAACACTGTCTTTTATAGTTTTATTGTACAGTTGTAAATCCTCTTCAGATTTATTAGTTGACTCTGAATTAAAACTAAGAGAT
The DNA here is from genome assembly GCA_035044505.1 of Zaprionus lineosus. Taxonomy (NCBI): domain Eukaryota; kingdom Metazoa; phylum Arthropoda; class Insecta; order Diptera; family Drosophilidae; genus Zaprionus; species Zaprionus lineosus. Next base: position 10,471 of record JAWNNX010000265.1, read on the forward strand.
AATTTTGAATTGTTTAAATTTATAGAGGGTTTAATGCTTTGAGAATTATTTATTTTCATATCAACATTAGCATATTTTTGCTGCTCTTCTAGAAACTCTCGTTCAATTTGAGCCATATACTCGGTATTTCTACGTCTTTTTTCCTGATATTCGCGCTCCTCTTCAGAATCACTATAAATACGATCGTACACAAAATGTAACTTTTTAACCGGTTCCTCGTGATAATCTGGTGGTGGAACTGGTGTTATAGACCGTCGCACTGGACTGTATGTTTTTCCAACAGACTTTGATTTTTTATCCACTTGAAAAGTATATTTATAAATGAGAGTTTCATCAATACCAAAACAGCTATCTTTACTTATGTCTTCAAGATCTGATGATATAGAGGAAATTGCAGAAAACTTAGAGCTAATAAATTCATTTTTTTTAATATTTTGATCAAGATCTTCATCAGTGTCAGAATATATATCTCGTTTTGATGTACGATTTTTAATTGCTCTTAATTTAGTTTTAGATGGATTTTCATCTTCCGAATCTGAATACACATTCGAAACATTTTTTGAAACTTTTAAGCTATGTCCTCGTCTAATAGATAATTTGTGTGTTTCTTTATGAGCATTCACACCTTCATCAAAACTATCAGCGTCACTACTCCGTAAACTCTCAACTTCGGGGATCTGATTAATTTCACATTCACTGCTAGACGAAGACGATGTAGATGAAAAAAAACTTGATGCACTACCTTTTCTTTTAAAACGCAAATTTGGCGAGGTGACACGTAGTTTTGAAATATGGTTTTGTAGATTACGTTGCTTCAAATTAAAATGATCGGCATTACCGTCTTCTTTATCCGAATCAGAGCGTTGTACCATTTCTTCTTGGTCACTAATACCTCTTTCTAATTTGCTAGGAATGAGATTAGAATCTTTGCGAATTCTTCGAAACGATGGTAACTTAGGAAGAGTAGCCCTTATGCCAATACTAGGCATTGATTGCGTATCTGTAAGATTTGTTTGATTATTACATAAGTAATTAACATCAGAACAATGTTCCTGAAAACCATGCTTTTCCCGTGATTTGTCTTTTATAACACTGGAGTCAACATTTGAAGATAATTGAATAAATCGATCTTTTGACGTTTGTTCATCCCACCATGTCTCAAAACTCTTAAAAGCTGTTATTTCAATCATTCGTTTGTTCACATCACGTTTAAGGATTTCTTTCAGTTCTTCGATTACAAAATTCATAACTCTTTTAACATTTTTTTTCACTCCGTCACTCTTATTTTGCAGCATATGCTGAGAAGAGTAGGCATTGACATATGGATCCAAGCTCAGAGCATTGGGAGTAATTATCTTAGGTATATATGATGACTGTCGGTGTGGGTTATTCTTTTCGGTCAATTGACAAGATTCTGTTGTTTCTGAATGGTAATGGGATAACGCATATGATGGTTCGTAATTATATTTCATTTGTTTTGGTGCATGATACGTATATCCAGATAATACATTGTTAATAGAAAGATGGCTTGCTGAATGTTCAGAAGTTTCTTCATTCGAAGACAAACTAGACAAGGACATACTTTCATCTTTAAAATTCGTTTCATACGTAATAGTTGATGTTTTATCGAGCTCCTTTTTTAATAAAATATCGTCATCACTTGATATATCACTTGTGCCGTTTTGCACTTTGTTTCTATCTACTGTTTTTTGTAATGAGCTCGATTGGATGCACTTTTTACTCATATTCTCATTAAGTTCATCAGTATTTGTTTTATCAGTTTCGGAATCACTGCTGTCTATTTGAAGAAACGGTGGAGCATTTCCAAATGTCCTTCCTTTAAATATTAATGCAATGCGCGTGTCTAAATCAACATTTTTAATGCTAGGATCAGCTGTAATATTATTACTGGGTTTACTGGCTTTTAACTCTTTGATTATTGAATTTTTACTATCCAAATTAGAAAAAGATTTATATTTCTGAACAGAATTTATAAACGTTGATGTTTCTGTCTTACTCCAACTTTCACTTTCGTCAAGAGGTGTAGCATCTAGAATATGCGGTTCTGGTTGCTCCACAGAACATTTTTTTCGGGAAGGTAACCATGGTGGAATATGTTCGACCGTAGAAAAGCAATAACTATTAGAGTCAGGTTTATTAGATGGAATTATGCTAGGTAAAGACACGACAGGAAAATGTTGTTGGGTTTTTGATGTTAAGCTTTCGTTTTCAAATTCTGTACAGGTTCTATTTGAGTATCTTTTTTCGTAATAAGCACTGGTTCGATCACTACGATCACTTTCGTTATCTATAGATCGATCTCGATCTCTCTCTCTATAATCACATTCTCTAGATGAAATAGTACGAGCTCTACTTTCTCTTATTTGGTCTCTTTGTTTATTTCGGTCATAATATTTTTCTCGTCCTTTTCGAGAAAAACTGTAGACTCTATCATCTCGTCCAGTTTCTCTTGAATTAAATGAACGGTCTCTACTGAACTCTGAACTTTTCTCACATAATCTTTGCGTATAAAAATGACGCACTTGGTTTGTACTAGTAATTTTTTTACGATCTGTTCGCTCTCGATCAGTTGCTTGATCTATAGGAATTCGTATTCGCTCATTTGAAAATCGGCTTCTGTCGCGATTTTTTTCGCGATCCAAGTCGCTATCTATAAAGCATGGGCTTCTTTGAAAGGATTTATAGCCACCACCAAATAATATATTTGTGTCATCTGCTTCAGGGTTGTGCTGAACATATTCTTTTGATGTAGTAAAATTTAATACCGACTGCGGTTTGCTAGTTACAAGCGGCTTTGGTATAACTGGATTAGTTAAATTATCAATGGTTTTTTTTAAAACAGTACCAAATGGATCGCAGAATACGTTTAAAACCTGTTATAAGAATTAAACCAAAAAATGTTAATGATTTTCTACCACAAAAAAAAGTTTTAAATTAAGCAAATCCTTTTTTATATACTTAAATTATTTTATATAAATTAAACAACTTAAACTATGTACGTTACCTTTCCCATAACCGATTTTTGGTTATACTTTTCGACGAACTGACGAGCACCTTTAGTGCTTTCAAAAATAACACGTGCAACGCCCAAATGTTTATTTGTCGAAGGATGATAATATATACATATTTCTATTGTGGAGCCACATTTATCCGAAAGGCTGGAAAGGAAGTGTTTGTCAATGTTATCATTTAGATTAATTACAGTCACTTCAATAGCAGGTGGTTGACCAACGTAATCCAAATCAATAATAAATCTGAATGTAAAAAAAACATGAACTTTAATTTTTAATATTTTATAGTTGTTTTGGGACTAACCGTGGTACGACCAACTGTAATGGTTCGACTGGTTTTGATCGAATACGAACAAGAGGATTACGTGGGTCCCGTGGCAAAATCGTAGGGTAATTTGGGTCGCCTGGCACTACTCCATCGTACCGATAAACTCGCGATCCACATTTTAACAACTGAGGATCAGCTAATAATTTAAAATTTCTATGCATCTTTGTGTGTGATACTAAACTGAAGTTATTGTCATCACGACCGTCGTGAATTATAGCATCTGCGGGAGCTTCCATTGTTTTTTTTGCATTCATAGTAACTAGAATATACAATATGTACAATCTTATTGTTCGAGAAAGTTAATTAAAATAGATGGAAGTTAATTTATTTTCTTGAAATGTCTTTATCTAATATATAAAGATTTTTTACCCACTTTTGTTCAGGACTTTATTGATTGCTTGCAAAAGTATTCTGCAAGTAATTAACAAAAAAATTGAAAGCCAAAAATATACCAATTTCGTACGTTTTGCTCAAATGTTCTGTCGAAAGCATATATAAAACTATAAATCTTTCGATTAAAATACACTCAATAAATCAAGAGTTATCGATAGCATATAGCTTATCTTTAATATCGTACCTATAATAAAGAGGAAATATACAATATATATATTTACAATTATTTATGTATTCACAAAGTATTTTTAAAAGTATATCTTTTATCCCATAAACAAGCTGTAAGGATTTTTTAGTAGATTTTAAACAGTATGTCAAACAGTGCTGCCAATCTAGACAATTAAACCAGAAAAGCAGCCTGACAACTCGGTAATTAAACAATTTTGGTTGCATCACACCGAAGACGACGATTTCCTCGGTAAATTATTTTTATATTATTAAATATTGTAATACCGACGTATTTTGCTTACTATTAAATATGTTTAATATATAATACAAATATAATGTTTAAAATGTTTCTATTTATGTAGAACAAGTTTCTAAGTTACTTTTTATTTTACTTGATATATTTGCAGAAAAACAATGGCATTTTGGAAATTTGTTATTCCCGTTGTTTCTGCGGACGAAGAAGACACGGAACTAGTTGACCCACAAACAGCTCTCAGGGTGGGTACTTCATATATCATTGAGAATATATATATGCATAAATAAAAACCTTTTTGTACAGGATACATGCAAAGGAAAAGGCCACATTGAATCCTTATATAACAAATACCAAGAGTGTAACGATCGTGTAAATGGACGTTCTAAAACTGCTGAGACATGTATGGAGGAACTGTTTGATTACGTCGGAGAACTGGATCATTGTGTGGCTCACAGTCTTTTTCAAAAACTGAAATAACTTTACATAATATTATATGCAATCGTGGTTTTATCACAATTGAGTAAATTTTGTCAAGAATATTTGGTGTTTTAAATTTAGCCTCATCATCCTTAACTTGGAAATTATTATTTCAGGATTCAACTGTTAAGTTCAAACACAGCTTTAATTTCAATCGGAAATGAAAATTGAATATATAATGCCTTAACAACAATACTAAGTTGCTATAAAAGCATTTTATTAATAATATAAATTTTAAATAAATTTGTATTTTTTTATTAACCTCGAATACGTGTATCTAGTTTTCTGTAAATAAATATTTATCACAGTTTAGACAAACTGCCAGAGATTTTAGTTTTGTAATTTGTATAAATATATCAATATATTTAAAATATTTCTTTATTCGTACTTTAAATAATACATGTATTTTTAGCTTATAAAAATATAATATAAAAAAATATAAATTCTTTAAACGTGACATTTATAATAATAACAAAGTTTCTAAAAACCTGATTTATAAAATAAATTAAAATTAAATTAATTTAATTAAAATAAACTTCTGCTCTTAAAATAAATTAATAAAAAAATTCTATTAATTTAGAATAGTAATGAAATCATTTATTTTTTCCCCACCGACGCAATAGGGGAAAATGTATGCTATAACAATTCGATGGGTTGAATTAAATAATCTTTTGAACCATACAAGACTAATATTTTTAAAAATATGTTGAAGGAAAATCTGCGTTCGTAAATGTACTGCGAATTTTTAAGTTTTTGTACGTCTTTAGTTAAAAGTTGAGGCTTTGTTGCTTAACAGACAATTTAAACTCGTGTCCTTTTCTTTTAGCTTTTTACTCTTAAAAGTGACAATAACCGTGGAAATAGTATTGCTCAAACTTTGCCATTTATTTTGATTTATTAGCATATGGTTTTAGTAAAATCGGCTATTCATACTGCACGATGTTACAACGATTTAGTTAGATGAGCATGTATTTTGACAATACATACTGTATTACCAAAGAGCATTTATACAATTAGAGATAAATTAAGGGAAAACGCGAAAAAGTCGTGAGTTTCATAAGATCGTAAACACAAAACGACAAAACGAAATTAAAGGTAATCGTCGGGTGCAAAGTTAATTTCGTTGATACTTTGTCTTCTTCTCACTCAGACAATTTGTTGCTTGACTGATATTTTATCTTCTTTTAAGAAGAATGGGTAACACATGAAGTCGTTTCAAATTTGCTACCCACTGCCAGTGCCGGCAACTCGCACACTTATGTAATTTTTTCGTATTGCTACACAGTCTATTTGTTAGTATGCGAGCTCACGAAATATTAAGCAAACCAATTTTTGCTACAAGTGCTAACATACACATGACTTGACTAGCTAAATCATTTGACAACATGAAGAAGTTTGATTCTTAGCCGCCCCAATACTTCTAAATTATACTGATCTATAAATATTTATTTCTCAGTTCAAATGATGTTTTAAATTATTATAAGGATCTTCCCCAAATAAATATGTATATTACAATATGAATTAGACCATATTTGTTCAAAATCATATTTTGCCTTCTGGACGAATTTGCTAGTTTACAAATTGACGATTTGCCACAGCTGCAAGAACATCTTCGTCCGACTCTGACTCCAACAACAATACATTAAACTCATATAATACAAGCACTAAATGGTAGTGTGTGTGCGACTTGCCAAGGAAAGGTTTTTTGTCTGGCATAACTTTGTCAAAATTTTATTTACGTGTATGATGACAGCGGCGCATTTGCTAGTATTAGTGCTTCCCAAACTTAAAGATTTGTCTTTCATGGCAAGACAACATTTTATTCATGTACCGCACATGAAAACAAGTACATACATACGCTGGAACCGTACTCTGCACATACTATTGAAAGGTTCATAGCGTTAATTTCACGAATGAATTGAAATAGGCAGTGGGATTGCTCTTATTATATTTCTCAATGGAATATGAAGAGAATCTTTGAATAGATTGCTTTTGTCCCTAAATAATAATATGTGTTAGCATATCATACCTTAAATTGAATATAATCTTAAAGATAGTGATCAAATTGGCGAGAGGTAAAGTTATCCCCTAATAATATGGATTTAACGGAATACCAATAACTAAGAAAAATAGTGTTGACACAGAATATTCATTGCTATATGCTACATGCTCGATGTATTAAAAACCATTTGACAAAAATTTAAAGGCAAGGCAGACACTCGACTACAAGATAACAACATTAGGAAGAGTTCAATCAAACCGCCTATTTAAAGAATATATAATTTGAAAATTCGTGCAAATCCGCTTTCTTTGAAAGACTTTCAGAAACATCCTGCTAAGTGACAAGGCTGCCTAACGTTTTTTTGAAAACAGCGGAATCAACGATAAAGTTTACTATATCGGCAGAAAATTAAAGATTCAATTTTAAGAAACAAGTAACTGCTTCGTCGTCACCCCGATCCATAATGCATATATCAAAAGGAATCAACAAATTTTCATTATCAGAATCAGCCCCCAATTCGATCTAGCTGATCCCGAAATCTTATCAGGTTTCATTGAGCTAAGGTGTATCACAGATAATTTAGAAGTTTAAAAAAAGTTAGGCTGAATATATTTGTGGAATTGTTAAAAGCCATTGCCCTTCAAACACTGACAGAGACAACCTACATAGGTAAGCTGTCTCTGCACGTGCATATATACAGGCTTTCATTCGTTTTGACAATAATACGAAACTTACAATATATGTTGTTATAATGGGCACACACTAATAAGTGTTGCTCATGTCCTACAAGCAAGTAGATATAAATGTTGATGTGCGGCTGTCTGTATCGCAGGCAATTGCTTTAATTCTGATTTTCTAATTGATACGAGCCACATCTTTAAATATTTTGACTCGATGCCCTTGAAAAGAAAAAAATTTTATATGACCCTGACCAATCCTAAAATGACTTTTGACATATAAAATAATTATGTATATATTATAATTCTAAATAAGCTGTATTTAATTAAAGTTATTTATATTAATATTTTTGACTGAAACATTGATGAAGAGTGCACAGGTGTTTTAATGCAGGTGCTCGTAATTATTTATATCCCCTTAATTATGTCTTAACCAGCTTAGATACAATTCAAACATTCAGTCTCCTCTGCCTTGCAGACGGCATAAAAATTAGCAAAACGAAACCAAATAAAGCAATATCGATTTATTTTATATTCGTGGGATTCCCTTTAAAAACGTAAAGTGAAGGGAAATAATAGAACAGAGCATGTTTATGTAACACGCAGGGCCAAATTAATTCAATTATATACATGGCTCTGTCCCAAGGGCACTATACAATCGTGCAGTCGTTTTTCAAGGGCCAAGAAGAATAGCAAAACTCATTTAACTCGCTTCAAAAATCATTTTACGACAGTGGGCAGCACACACCAATGCTCACTTCTACGACATAAAAGTTACAGTAGTGTCTGTGGCATCAGAGAGCCATCAGATGCGTCGTTGCAAAACTTCAGTTAAAACCAAAACAAGGCGAACGACAATTGCCAAAAATGTATTAACTGCATGCTTACGTGCGATTAGGAAGGGAAAATATGTTTATCTTATTTCACCTTACTTTAAATCAAAACATTGCTTCGTTACGTTCATGGGTCAAGCCCGACGAGTTTCATAGTATTTTGTTGTTGCTCTTACTAAAATTCTTCTTAGTGAACTTCTGGTGCAAATGATGTAAAGCCAAATAACCAAAACTGCTTGCCATATATTTGCTGGTGCTTTGTGTTTGCGCCAATTGTCTTTACTCTACCGAGCTAATCTCGAGGCTGTATTTTGAACATTAACATTTCGCTATTACGCTATCGTCTTATCTTGTATTTAGTTCTCTCTGATTTCTTATGAGCTTAACAGAGTATATTTAATTGTGACATCGTTATGCAGGATGTTGTTAAAAGCCATTGCCGTTCAGCGGTTACAATTGAGTGTCGTCGCTTGCAGCTTGCATGGAGCGCATGACTCTATGGATTGTTCAACGATAAAAATCAATTGCGATGAGGCAAAAAAAAAATTCGGTTCGAAACCAAAAGTAGTTCCACTAACTATGAGGACACTGCAAAGCCACTTTGTCCCTAATGGCGCAACCAACCAGCCCATGAACCAAACAAAAAGTTACGCCAACATTGTAAAAGGAAAAGTCTTCCAATAAAACACTAACGATAACAGCGCCATGTTTCCGGACCCTCCTGTGGGAGATACTCACCTCGATCAAAGGCTTATGCAACGGATGCATAATGAACGCAATGTTGAAGAAGTTCAAAAATATGATGATGTCTATGATGCCGCGAGTCGTTGAACATTCTCGATTGCTAATAAATACTCAAATTAAAATATGGAAAGCAAACAGCTTGCCAAAATGAAGGCATTTTTTCGAACTTTACCTCAAAACCAAACAAGTTGACATAATGCTGGAATCGGATACTCATTGCAACACGCGGTCCTATATAAACATCTCCGGACACGACATCATCCATGCGATCCACGCTAGCGACAGATTGTGAGGCGGGGAGGAGATATTTTGTAAAGATGTCTGATCAACGAGGGGCTCGAATCTGCTTAGTCGGATTGACTGCAATGAAAATCAACCTTTTGACCACAGTGGACAAAATTACAATTGCTGCAACCTACATGTCACCCGGGCAGAGAGCTCCGCAGGACAACATGAACAATCTGCTTGACAGCTTGGAACTTAGGTTAAATACGTTTAATGGGTAACACCCTCGATGGGGATTCAGAATCATCAGCCCCAAACGAAGTCTTATCCTTGGATGCATCAGAGAGCATGGTGGTAGCATTCACTCTACTGAAAAGCTTACCTACTGTCCTACAGACCTCACAAGAACAAATGATCTGCAGGACTTAGTAATCAGCTGAGATATTTCCTTTGAAATTTGTTCGGATCATAATATAGTCAAAATCCACTAGGAACTCCCAAAATGCATCGGCATTTTCTTGTGAAGGTGATAGTATCTAAAACGATTTCAGGATTCTATCTTTGAGGCTCCTTAAAAAGGATTCTCAAAATTTCTACCTGCCTTAAATATAATATGACTTTATTTAGTATTTGTTCTTGCAGCGCAATCTTTTCATTTACTAAAGTATTTATTTTTTATTATATTAAATCACTTTTCACATCACCTTTTTTTATGTTTGTATATGTGTAATTTCACTCTTATAATAGGGCAGCGGTTTCCAGATAGTTTAAGTGCTGCTGGCGGAGTGTTCATGTTACCGTCAGAGACAACATTACCGTTACAGAGACAACATTATTCTGTGTAGCCGTTACGAAGGTGAATCCTAGGTGGATTAGAAAGTGGACACATGAGATGACTTTGAAGCAACAGCATGTTCGGACTTTAAGAAAGCGATTGCAAGAAGCCTGTTTTGCCAATGCAGTAAGCTCAATTTAGAATATAGTCGGTGTATGAATTAGTACAAGCATATGCTTGTAAGTGTGAAAGATTACGAATGGTACACACTTCCTGATTTCAATAAACACAATCTCTAGAGTCATGCTTATAAAATTATTAGAGGTAGGAAACGGAGAACTATCTGCAGTCTCCATGTTTATGGTGTCAGACTAACAACATGGAAGGACTGTGTAAATGCGTTGCTTAGGGAATTCTTTCTTAGGAAGCATCGCCTGAGTCGGCCGACCAGTGTGGCGAATTCGGACGATTCTCTCAGTATGGCTAAGCTGGATTCTGCTTTCTCGAGGTTAATGTGTTGGAATGCATAGCATTCCATCCCTGAGTACTTGTCCGTTTTGTTTTGTAAGTTTGTGAATGTGAGTTAAATTTCCAGGAAGTGAAAGTGTGCGAAAGTAGTTGTCCTCCTGAAGTCACACGATAAGATCAGAAGTAATCCTATCGGTGCACCAGCCTCCTCCCAGTACTTAGAAAAGTGTTGTAAAGAAAAGTGTGCTTCATTAAGTTGAGTCAAACAACTCCAAGTATATTCTGGACATAATTATTGATTTTAAGGATGCGTCCGATTATTTGAGCTCAGAAAACTGAAGGATCATGGCTGTCGAGATATCTCTCTTTGAGACTTCTCAGACGGAGAAGCGTGTGACGTTGGCGACAAGGCACTTGTAGATGGTGTTTATGGCTGTCCGCAGAGCTTCATCTATGTTCTATACCCAAACGATCTGCTCATCTTGATAGAGGGACAGTCGCGTGTAGCTATAGAAACAAGCGTGGCGTCGTGCTTGTCCACTGTTAAAGCATGGGCTGACTGTATGGGCGTCAGCCCGGCAATGGACAAGACGGTGACAATGTTGTTTAAGGGCAACTTTTCATCCAATCGACATCCGATTGTCAGGCTAAATAAAGCCACTCTAAAATACGTTACAGAGATTAAATACCTGGGCATCCATGTTGGGAAGAGACTTTCGTTTTCGACTCATATCACCAGTCTTAAAAGATGACTAATAGGTTGTGTTGGCCAAGTACGCCGCATAATACGTAATGAGTGGGGCCTCAGCAGGCGTGCTGTCCGTACCATCTATGGTGGTCTATTTATTACATGCGCAGCATATGGATCATCTGTTTGGTACAAGGCAGTTAGATCTGTTGGAGACAAAAGGGATCTGTTGTCATGCCATCGTGTGATCATGCTAGGCTGCATGCCTATATGTCACACTGTCTCTACGGAGGCAATGCAGATTCTGCTGGGTGTGGTCCTCCTTGATTTTGAGGTTGCCCTTATATTGAAAATCAAGAGACGGCTACCATTGCTGCAGAGTGAATGGCTACCTGATGTAGATGTAGAGGCTAGAGATTAGTGACTGTAAGTCGCCAACGTCACATCTCATATTTGGATAGATAGGGTCACATGCTGGTTGTCTCGGCTTCGGCCCCCTTTTACCAATAACAGATTGCCACACCTTGCGGAAGAAACAGGCCCTCGCTCCTCACAGTGAGACGCCATGTCCATGTGCATGGTGCATACTGTTCCATTTGCAGTTTCTGCGTTCTATTCCTGTACAGCTGTGTTCATCTTAAATTTAAAATTCAAAGTTGGTGCATTAAATTGTATATCTTGTCCTCAGTCATTTAAAATTTATTTAGTGGCTTCTTTTATTTAAAATAAATAAAATTAGGCTATTTAAATAATTATATATTTAGTTTGCGAGGCGAGAAGTGTCTGCTCAGCCGTAGCCAAGAGGAAGCTACCCAATTTGGCAGTTTCGGCTGATCGAGCTAGGAGAAGAGAGGCAGCCGATATGAACCCGAACTTGGGGTCTCGGCTGCAGTCGCTTGCACTTTAAAAGAGTAGATACTCGAAAACTGGCAGTTGCCGATGGCGACCAACTTAGCTGCTTATAACAGTTTTGTTGCCTCTTATGTTCTAGGGAGGGAGCAGCCGGTATGGGACGTAGGGCTGCATAACCAAACATACTCCCCCCGTTGGAAGCTGTACGCTTTCGACCCAATCTTGTTTGGCTTCAGGAGATGGTGGTAAGGCAGCGAGAAGAGCAGATCCACGTTTGCGTCATAGGGTTGGCGGCTTCGGCTGGCGTGGGTGAAATGATTAATGAGATATACCTTGGGGCTGCAAGATCGAATATACTCCCCCCGCTGGAAGCTGTAGACCTTTATTGTCATCTTGTTTTGGCAGTGCACAAAACATTCGGATACTTCTATTGATGAGTCCAGCAGCGTTGGCAAAAACAACGCGAAGTTTTGTTCACGTGCTGTCTTTCTTAAGGACGCAATGGTGCGGTAGGAAAAATTTGCAATCGCCGAGGTACTCTTTGCTTACAAGATCATAAGCTTCAGTTCGATGTATTCGTATATGAATTTTGGGTACTGACTCTTTAGTTCCGGATGCTGATCTAGTCTTTTCTCCAAATTTAGGAACCTGCGATATGCCTGTGTGTAGAATTCTCCAAGCACGTTTGAACTGATCTTCGGCGACAGGCGCACTGAGTATGATCCGTTGGTCAGTCGAGAAAAGTTAGATTTAAAGGGATCCTCACATTCACGCTCCTCCTTAGAATATTCAGCGGCGTAGTCAGCAATCTCCTCTGTTTCCCAAAATTTGGGCACAATTGGGTCCATATGTGCAATATCATTTATATCAAGATTAGTCAGAACACGTCCAAGAAGCGCGCACTTCCTTGCTGGCTCGGAGCCACCTCCAGCTACAATCCAGCCTAGACGAGCTTTCTGAAAGATGGGTAACTCTGGCGACACCTTAATCTGCCCAACACAGAGCAACTCAAAAAATAAGCCTGCCCCAAGCAGCAAGTTAACTCGTAAGGATTTATAGAACTCAGGATCTGCCAATTGAATGTTCGACGGAATATTCCATTCCGACGTATTCACGTTGATGCGAGGCTGGTGTTCAGTAATATTTGGGGTGACGAGGCCTGCGAGATTAGCGAAGTAGTTTGAGCGGGTTTGAGCCTGCACGACTGCTGTCGCCAAAAACACATGGCTTGTAATTGAATTGTAAGAGCGCATGTAAGGTTGCTGCCGAAGGAGCTTGAATTTTGGGGCGCTCTAGAAGGTGATTAATAGGGACTTGAAAAAAAGGCGCTTGTTGTTGAATCGTCGGTGAAGTATCTCGAAAGCTACACCATAATTACTGCTAAATAGCTCCAGTGAATTTATGGACTCTAGGGCGGAACCCTTTAGGCAAGATTTCAAGTGCTGAAATTTCTCCACTAAAGTTAGGTACACGTCCTGATTGATGATTAACGAGAAAGCCAAAAAATCCGCAAATTTGTCGTACCCAGTACTGAACTCGGGCAGCTTAATTTCCGGGATTCGGGAACGGCGTTGATGATGCCCTGAGCAAAGATGGGGTGGACTCTCTCTAATATTGTTGAAAACGCTAACGTTGCTGCCTTCCTCTTGCTAATTTCGTGCTGCAGCCTCTTCTTTGACAAAAGGACTGTCTCGCAGAAATCCATGGACAATGTAATGTTAGCATCGCAGGCATCAGTGTGGTCATGGACGTCATCAAATTTCCTTTCAATGTCTCTGAGTTTTCCCACGTGCAAGTGGAGGCCCTCAATTCACATGGACGCAATTCGCTCTGAAGTTAAAAGTCGGTCAAATGCTTGTACCTTGGCAAATAACCCAGCAACTAGATTTTTGTGTGGTTATAATTGGTCAGTGGTGTTAGGATGGGTGGCCATGGCTTCGTACTTAGTTTAAGTTTTATTACGTTTGTAAGATTCTTCTTGTGTAATTGGCGAACAAAACAGATTGTGCTGCAGTATAAATCAGCTGATCCACAGAAAAGTTTCTGCACTTCGCAGCTTGTACACAGCACCACTAAAGGGGATGCGAGTTACATAAAACCAACAGCAGTCAAATCGTCTTTGCTGTTTGAAGGCGTCACATAAAATGAGGGATGCGCGACGTGCGGGAGCCACAGCGGAGAGAAATAAGCACTGTGCAGACTTAACACAGCTTGACCAGTTTTTGTTTAACTATTGCTTAATGCATGCATAAGTCTATTGGCTCAGGTTTGAATTATTTTCAAAAAACGAAAACTCTAGGCGGCAATTTCAAACCACGTTTTCGATTTGCGGCGTAACAACAACAAACCAGAACAGTAATCTAAAAACTAGCGGCTCAAAGCTTTGTAGCAAAGAGTTCAACGCACTGAGCAATGAGCTTACAATGACAAAAACAATAATATTACGCAAGCGTGTAGTTTGCTTGTACAACGCGATTAAAGCAAATTATGTAACCTTTAATATAAATAACTTTTGTATTAAAAACTCACGTCGGGGTCACCAATGTTTAGCCACTAAGCCTTCTTAGTGGCTTCTTCTATTAAAAGAAAATGAAATTTGGTTATTTAAAACAATTATATATTTCGTTTGCAAGGTGCTGTGGTTTACTCCGATTCAAATGAGTTCCGCACAAGAACTGTCTGCCTAGCCGCAGCCATGAGTTAGCAGAAGAGAGGCAGCCGATATGAACCCGCCCGAACTTGCGGTCTCGGCTGCAGTCGCTTGCAATTCAAAAGAGTAGATACTCGAAAACTGCAGTTGCCGATGGTGCCCAACGTGGCTGCCTTTACTGCAAGAGCATCCGCGGCAGAGCATCTATTATAACAATTTTCTTTCCTCTTATGTTCTAGGGAGGGAGCAGCCGGTATGGTACGTAGGGCTGCATAACCAAACTCCCATCTTTGGAGCAGTTTTTCGAATTCCTAGATTGGCGATGCCTAAAACTTAAAAGTTTTGAGCACTCAGTTCTGAGACAAAGTCAAACAGGTGTTAATCGGATGGAAATAGGGGCCGCAGCCCGCAACACATGAGGACATTTTTGACTACCTCTAACGCCTGTCTATGCCGTCGCATATGCGAGCACGACTTTTTCAGTTGCTAGTTGCACAAGCCTCTGGCTCATCTGCTGAGCCTAGACTGACATCAAAGTCGACAAGCTCAATATTATTGGCTAATCTAGCACAAGCCCCGTGTTTTTGGAAACAGCCCTCGTGCAGGCTAATGATCGCTCCGGATCATAGATTTCCTGCCGTGCACTTCTTGATAGTGGTTCTCAAGTTAATATAATCACTTCAAGGACGGCACACCACTTGCAATTACAGAGGAACAAAGCCATGGTGCTCGTAATTGGACTCGGCGAGGCTAGATTTGAGTCAGAAGGAGTGTTTGTAAATTTATCCATTGAGTCAAACGTCTCTTACTATTCTTCTGATCTTACAGCCCTAGTTGCACCCAACATTGCCTGAGCATCAGTCTTACATCAACGTGGATCCTTTAAAATAAAACATTCCTGCAAATATTCAACTCGCGGAACCTAATTTCTACAAATCTTCACGAGTTGACCTACTACTTAGTGCAAGCCTATCTTTCGAGTTGCTCTGTATAGGGCACGTTAAACTGTCGCCTGAGCTACCCATTCTGCAAAGGACCCGTTTGGGCTGGATTGTGGCTGGAGGCGGTTCCGCGTCAGAAGAAAATTCCACTCTTCTCCAATGCGCTTTAAATTCTCCTGCAACGTTAAATTCGCCAGCGCACAAATTCACGCTATCAGACACTCGGAAGTCTGACAAATGCTTTGTGCGTTCTACAATCATTAGATCATAAGAGAGTATTAAATTAATATAATAGGAGCTCCCGCTCTCACTTAAATAGTCTATCGCGCCAAACCGTTTATTGTTAAAGAAAGGAATGTAAACATTAAATAAAAAATTGAAAGTTGTAAACATACACTGTGAGATGACGGCAACAGCAACGAGCACAACCGAAACAAAACGAGAACAATAGGTACAATAAAATTAGCCATTATGAAATTTTTCATACAGTTGTGATTACTCATTCCTAAAATTTTCCACAAAATATAAAAGCCCTGAATGTGATCAAGGTACCACCGGGCTGCAAAAACATTAAAATCAATAAAACAGATAAGGAATGTTTGGCTGATATAGGTGCTAATGTATCAATTTTAAAACGATTTTTTCAGAAAATTTTCCTAATGCTGGACAGAAACAACTTATCTATAGACGTGAAAATGAAGTTGTTGTAGACGACAACATTTCGAAAATGTAGTAAATGAGATTGATAGGTCTCAAAATAAAAAGAGAGAGATTGTGAGCTTGAGTGCTTTTGTCTTTTGTCTTGCTTCCGCACTACTGAATGCTGAGTGACTGCTTGAGAAGCCGAAATTGACGAAGTGATGTTTACAAATATCACACATATTTTGCCCATCAAAAACAAATGCAGAAGTAGATCTATGAATGGGCAAACAATAACTAAATTTAATACAAATGAAGATATTTATGCTAACATTTCAGCAACAAATTGAAGCATATGGCATCACCAAATTATGCGAATACTATATTTTGTGAAAATAGTAATTTAATTACATATTAGTTACTAAAATAATTAGTTTGAAACATATTTGTTACAATTGTGTAACATCAAAAAGTAACCCTTGATCAACAAGAATTAATAAATCAGGCAGCTACATCTCATTCATTCAGAGGCTTCTACCTGACTGATCACTTAAAAATCAGCAAAACAAAGCAAAAGCTATTCCTTCATATTCTTGGGCTGCCCTTTAAATAAGTGAAGTTTAAGGGAAATGATAGACAAAAGCATGCGTATGTCACAGGCAGGGCCAATTTAATTCATTTGTATGCATTGCTTCGTCCCCAGGGTATCATACGATCGCGCGGTTGTTTTTTAGGGGCCACGAAAAGTAGCAAAACTCTTTTAAATCGCTTCAAAAATCATTTTTCGGCAATGGGTTACACATACCATTGCTCGTTTGTACGGTGTAAAAGTTACATTGGTATGCGTTTATCACAGGCTAGACACAAGATGCCTTGTTGCTCAACTTCATACAGAATCAAAACAAAGCGACCAAGAATTGTACAAAGCTTATGCCAGCGAGCGATAAGGAAGGCACAATGCTTTTTCCTTTTTTTGTTTCTATATTCGTATCGTCGAGCTAAGTCAGTCGGCAATACCCGACAACTCTGCATTGCGCTCAGTACTGAATGAGTTTTAGTTCATGTCCATTTTAATGTCTATATATAAGTTGTCTCTGCTTGTAGTTTAACACTCTGTGGTCTACATGTACCAGTTAAGAAAACAACACAGTAAAGGAGGTTGAATGCTGAGATGTTCGAGCGCACTTATATGAGGGAATAGTGAGTGGAAACTAAAACTCATTCAGTACTGAGCGCAATGCAGAGTTGTCGGGTATTGCCGAATGACTTAGCTCGACTATACGAATATAGAAACAAAAAAAGGAAAAAGCATTGTGCCTTCCTTATCGCTCGCTGGCATAAGCTTTGTACAATTCTTGGTCGCTTTGTTTTGATTCTGTATGAAGTTGAGCAACAAGGCATCTTGTGTCTAGCCTCTGATAAACGCATACCAATGTAACTTTTACACCGTACAAACGAGCAATGGTATGTGTAACCCATTGCCGAAAAATGATTTTTGAAGCGATTTAAAAGAGTTTTGCTACTTTTCGTGGCCCCTAAAAAACAACCGCGCGATCGTATGATACCCTGGGGACGAAGCAATGCATACAAATGATTTAAATTGGCCCTGCCTGTGACATACGCATGCTTTTGTCTTACTTCACTTATTTAAAGGGCAGCCCAAAAATATGAAGGAATAGCTTTTGCTTCGTTTTGCTGATTTTTAAGTGATCAGTGAGGTAGAAGCATCTAAATGAATGAGATGTAGCTGCCTGATTTATTAATTCTTGTTGATCAAGGGTTACTTTGTGATGTTACACAATTGTAACAAATATGTTTTAAACTAATTATTTTAGTAACTAATATGTAACTAATTTACTATTTTCACAAAATATAGTATTCGCATAATTTGGCGATGCCATATGCTTCAATTTGTTGCTGAAATGTTAGCATAAATAGCTCAATTTGTATTAAATTAAGTTATTATTTGCATCTTCAAAGATCTGCTTCTGCATTTGTTCTTGATGGACAAAATATGTGTGATATTTGTAAACATCACTTTGTCAATTTCGGCTACTCAAGCAGTCGCTCAGTATTCAGTAGTGCGGAAGCCAGACAAAAGACAAAAGCACTCAAGCTCACAATCTCTCTCTTTTTATTTTGAGACCTATCAATCTCATTTACTACATTTTCGAAATGTTGTCGTCTACAACAACTTCATTTTCATGTCTATAGATGAGTTGTCTCTGATATTACACATTAAATTGAATATATTCTTGAAGAGGGTGATCAAAACGCTGAAATGTAAACAGAATAAGTCTCTAATAACAGAATAAGCGAGGGTTAGTCAATGGGAGAAGACAAAATATATTTATCTGTATCATGTTTACGTTTTTGCTTTTGCTATGTCTTTTCGTTTTGACTTTGCTCTACCGAGCTTGTTGCGACTCGCCGTTTTCAATTTCATTTCCATCGTTCAACCCCTTAATTCATCTCTAGTTGTATCCATGCTCTTCGGTTTATATAAAATATATTTTGAGATTTCTGTAGCTCTACAGTATTTCCTGTGTAAGATGATTGATCTCTGAAAAGTAAAATATAATTACAAACTTTCGATGCTTAATATTAAATTTTAATAAAATAAATAAAGCTAGTATGCTGTAATTGTATATTTTTTTTTAATTAAACTATCGTGTTAAAATGTTTACAACAAAAAATTGTATAATTAAATACAAATAAACGTTTATTGAGTTTCGTTAACAAATTGTGCATCTAACTCAGCTATTGACTCTTTGTCAAAAGCATTACTTTTCGAGATTAAATGATTAACAGAGTTTTCTTGTACACATATTTTAGAAGATGAAATATTTTTTTTTTGATCATTAGTAATTGTTAATGTATTGTCAATAATGCTCTTACTAAAGTGTTCTTGATCAAGTATTTTATTATTCAATTCAGCAAAGCATGAGCTCTCGCTTACAACCGAAGGCACAAATCTATCTGTGTGCAAATAATTCTTTCCGCTCTTGGGTGATACTACAGAATGTGCATTATTTAAATATTTAGCTTCTGTGTTTTCACACATATATTTTAAGGTTTCTTTTTGAGGGTGTATCATATTTTCAACATAATCCATATATGATTTACAAATTAGTCTCATATCATTAGAAGGATCTTTTTTGGAAGAATAATCTAATATATTCAGAACTATTTCTGTAGCAGAAGGACAACAAATATTTCTTAATTTAATAAATGTTAAAAGTGTTTTATAAAGTTGAAAGCGACATTCCTTATTATACAAGTTTGGCGTTGCTGAGTAATTTTCACACAGTTGAAAAGCAGTTATTAACATTCGGTTGAAAATATCCTGTAAAAATACATAAGACGGTTATTAAAAACATTATTTTAAATCATCAAAGCATTCTAAGCCTATTTTTTTAATACAAGAAATTAAAGTTTAATTGACTAATGACTAAACTTAAAGTTATTTTTTAAAAAAAAACACTACTGTTTGGTTATGCAGCCCTACTTTCCATACCGGCTGTTCCCTCCCTAGAACATACATATAAAAGCGCTGTTGTAATAGAGCTCCGGCGCGAATGCTCTTGCAGTCGAAGCAGCCAAAAGGGCGCTATTGTTGACTGCAAGTGTTTGAGTACCCACTCATTTCAGTGGCCAAAGATACTGCAGCCGAGACCGCATGTTCGGGCGGGTCATATCGGCTGCCTCTCTTCTGCCAGCTTGATCAGCCGAAGCTGCCAAATTGAGTAGCTTCCTTGTGGCTACGGCTGTGCAGACACGCGCTGGGTACGATTCATTGGAACCGGAGCACGATTCACAGTGCCTATATAGTAGAGCACATAATATATTGTAAAATAAAATTAATCTTCTTTAAATAAAGAAGGTCTACTGAAAAAGCTCAGTGGCCAAACATTTGGTGACCCCGACGTGATTTTTTTAATATAAAACTTTTATATTAAACGGTTACGAAAATTGCATAATCGCATAGTAAAAGCGAACCACGCGCCTGCGCACGCGTTATAATTATTGTTGTTGTAAGTGTAGGAATGTTGCTCAGTGTTTGAACTCTTCGCTACAAGGCGACAACTTTGAGCCGCTAGCTTCAAATTGCTGTTCAGATTTGTTGGTGTTAAACCGCAAATTGAACAGTATTTTGAAACTGCTGCTTTACAGTTGTCGTTCTTGAACATTGTTCAAACCTGAACCAACATACTTACATTTACTAAGCAATGATAAAATAAATAAATTAAAAAATCGATAAGGCTTTGTCAAGTCGACAAAGTGCTTATCTCTCTCTGCTGTGGCTCCCGTACGTCGCGCATCCCTCGTTGGATGCGACGCCTACAAACAGCAAAAACGTGTTGACTGCTGTTGGTCTTGTGTACCCCGCACGCCGTCGAGTTCGATCGTCCACAAGTGCTTATCTCTTTCTGCTGTGGCTCCCGCACGTCGCGCATCCCCCATTTGATGCGATGCCTACGAACGGCGAAGATGAGATCAGTGCTTTGGTTTTGTGTACCCCGCACCCCTCCAATAATTGTGACGTCCAAAAGGTGCTTATCTGTTTTGGCTGTGACTTGCGCACGTCGCGCATCCCCCATTTGATGCGGCGCCTACGAACAGCGAAGATGATATTGTGCATTGGCTTTGTGTACCCCGCAGTCCTTTTTTATTTGTGTCGTCGCCAAGCTGCGTAGTGCAGCAAAATTGCAATGGATCAGCTGGTTTCGGAGCATCACCTGCGCTGTTTGCCCAAGTATATATGAAGCAATTGTTACCGTTTTGATAAAAACAATGTTATACATGTTAGTGATTGTTCGAAGCCCCTCAAAGGATCATAATGGAGATTTTTACCAACTACAAGAGCCACATGGAGTCGGCTGCTCATGTCGGACGTTTTTTTCTAAAAGCACATGGTACGCTTCTAGAACAACTGTATTAGTCTGCAAAGCCAATCATAGGCGAAAGCACCACTACAATATTTTGTCCAATGTGTCACAGTGAAGGAAATGCCAACACACTCGGAACACGGCTATACCAATGACGGGACTATTGGAAAGACCTAAAAACACTTCATTCTGGCTGACGAGAACATGCTTCGTAGTAGCAATGTCTTGGACCGCGCGTCTCTCATTTGAATGTTAACTAAAGGACTTGGTGTGATAAACATATTATGCGTTGTTCTCAACAGTTTGCGTCAACAGTCAGATGAACGCGAAACTGTCGCAGAACCAACGTATCAGCTGTTGACGACATTGCATATTGTGTAAGCATGTGGAAGACGCCGAAGCCTATGGCGCCACTTGGATCTGGTCCTTGCGCTGCCTTGCCACTACTACACCTAACTTAGATATAAGATCGAAAGCTTACAGCTTCCAACGGGGGAAGTATGTTTGGTTATGCAGCCCTATTTCCCATACCGGCTGCTCCCTCCCTAGAACATATAAGAGAGCTGTTGTAATAGGTGCTCCGAAGCAGCCAAAAAGGCACTATTGTCGACTGCAAGTGTTTGAGTACCCACTCATTCCAGTGGCCAAAGATACTGCAGCCGAGACCGCATGTTCGGGCGGGTCATATCGGCTGCCTCTCTTCTGCCAGTTTGATCAGCCGAAGCTGCCAAATTGGGTAGCTTCCTTGTGGCTGCGGCTGTGCAGACACTCGTTGAGTACGACTCATTAGAACCGGAGCACGATTCACAGTGCCTATATAGTAGAGCACATAATATATTGTAAAATAAAAATAATCTTCTTTAAATAAAGAAGGTCTACTGAAAAAGCTCAGTGGCCAAACAACTACATAACTTTTATATTGGTTATATATGTACTAAATTTCTTTGAATTTCCCTCACTTTGTGTTTCTTTACTGTCTTGTGCAGAGACAGAGATAACTCATCTATAGACATGAAAATGAAGTTGTTGTAGACGACAACATTTCGAAAATGTAGTAAATGAGATTGATAGGTCTCAAAATAAAAAGAGAGAGCTTGTGAGCTTGAGTGCTTTTGTCTTTTGTCTGGCTTCCGCACTACTGAATGCTGAGCGACTGCTTGAGTAGCCGAAATTGACAAAGTGATGTTTACAAATATCACACATATTTTGTCCATTAAGAACAAATGCAGAAGCAGATCTTTGAAGATGCAAATAATAACTTAATTTAATACAAATTGAGCTATTTATGCTAACATTTCAGTAACAAATTGAAGCATATGGCATAGCCAAATTATGCGAATACTATATTTTGTGAAAATAGTAAATTAATTACATATTAGTTACTAAAATAATTTGTTTAAAACATATTTGTTACAATTGTGTAACATCACAAAGTAACCCTTGATCAACAAGAATTAATAAATCAGGCAGCTACATCTCATTCATTCAGAGGCTTCTACCTGACTGATCACTTAAAAATCAGCAAAACAAAGCAAAAGCTATTCCTTCATATTCTTGGGCTGCCCTTTAAATAAGTGAAATTTAAGGGAAATGATAGACAAAAGCATGCGTATGTCACAGGCAGGGCCAATTTAATTCATTTGTATGCATTGCTTCGTCCCCAGGGTATCATACGATCGCGCGGTTGTTTTTTAGGGGCCACGAAAAGTAGCAAAACTCCTTTAAATCGCTTCAAAAATCATTTTTCGGCAATGGGTCACACATATTATTGCTCGTTTCTACGGTGTAAAAGTAACATTGGTATGCGTTTATCACAGGCTAGACACAAGATGCCTTGTTGCTCAACTTCATACAGAATCAAAAAAAAGCGACCAAGAATTGTACAAAGCTTATGCCAGCGAGCGATAAGGAAGGCACAATGCTTTTTCCCTTTTTTGTTTCTATATTCGTATAGTCGAGCTAAGTCATTCGGCAATACCCGACAACTCTGCATTGCGCTCAGTACTGAATGAGTTTTAGTTCATGTCCATTTTCATGTCTATATATAAGTTGCAAGTTGTGTTTAGCCTGTGATAAACGCATACCAATGTAACTTTTACATCGTAGAAACGAGCAATGGTATGTGTGACACATTGCCGAAAAATGATTTTTGAAGCGATTTCAAAGAGTTTTGCTACTTTTCGTGGCCCCTGAAAAACCACCGCGCGATCGTATGACACCCTAGGGACGAAGCAATGCATACAAATGAATTAAATTGGCCCTGCCTGTGACATACGCATGCTTTTGTCTTACTTCACTTATTTAAAGGGCAGCCCAAGAATATGAAGGAATAGCTTTTGCTTCGTTTTGCTGATTTTTAAGTGATCAGTCAGGTAGAAGCCTCTGAATGAATGAGATGTAGCTGCCTGATTTATTAATTCTTGTTGATCAAGGGTTACTTTGTGATGTTACACAATTGTAACAAATATGTTTTAAACAAATTATTTTAGTAACTAATATGTAATTAATTTACTATTTTCACAAAATATAGTATTCGCATAATTTGGCTATGCCATATGCTTCAATTTGTTACTGAAATGTTAGCATAAATAGCTCAATTTGTATTTAATTTAGTTATTATTTGCATCTTCAAAGATCTGCTTCTGCATTTGTTCTTGATGGATAAAATGTGTGATATTTGTAAACATCACTTCGTCTACTTCGGCTACTCAAGCAGTCGCTCAGCATTTAGTAGTGGGGAAGCCAGACAAAAGATAAAAGCACTCAAATTCACAAGCTCTCTCTTTTTATTTTGAGACCTATCAATCTCATTTACTACATTTTCAAAATGTTGTCGTCTACAACAACTTCATTTTCATGTCTATAGATGAGTTGTCTCTGTTTCTGCTTGTGCTTTGCTTTAAAAAAAAAAATAGTTGGACACATACTGTAAAAATTCTGCCATTCTTCATTAAATAGTCTTTATTAGTTGGACTCCGTTATGCAAAATTCCTTTTAAAGTTTACATACATTTTCCATATGATTTAAATTTGAAGTTTGAGGAGGTACATTCATAACTTCAATGCAGTTAACCAGGTCCTGCACTATTACGATTTAAGTTTAGGGTCATTATCTTTGTACAATTTGTACCGCAACTTTCCCGAATTTTGGGGATCAATGAATCCAAAATGTTGGCCAATTCTGATTTGTTTATTACGAAGAATATCCACATAGTACTACTTTGTCATTCTATCCGTAAAAATACGCAGCTCCATAACGCCTTTAGACGCAATTCATTTCAGATAATTTCCCAAACTTCACTGTGGGGCTTATTTTCACCAACTCGCTTTCCTGACATATTAATAATGACCTATTTGTACAAAAGTGCCCATATCCAACTATTATTATTGAATAGAATTACAAGACAGTTAAGAACCACGCAGTAAAAAAAATGCCAAGAAATTTAGTACAGTTAATCCTTTTGCGTCTCTTTTTCGGCTTGTTCTCATATTTTGCAAATTATTTGGCAGACTGAATATGTTAGAATTCTACTTTCCTATGTAATTTTATTATTTCCTAAAAATTTTATATATTTTTTTTCTTGGTATTGAATACCAATAGTTATGTTAGTTATGCATATTAAAAAAAAGTTATTGTTTTAGTTAATAAACATGGACGTAATAAGTCAATAAACACAAGGTCATGCGATTTTTCATTTTGCAAACAATTGTTTTGTATATAATAAGAATTAAAACAGATTTTAGTCTTAAATTTGTTAATTAACAAAATAATATAAAAATTGAGACATATTATATTTAAATGCATCTGGAGAATTCGACTTACCTCGCGAACTACAGGATGTATTAAATAGCCCATTGAATACATAATGGCCTGCAGACACAAAAGGGCTTGTTCACATAAAGAGCTTTTACAGTTAATAAACTCTTTTGTACACTAAAAAGTAAATAATTTATTTTTTTAAATTATACTGCATGCTTTATATTTTTGTTATAAATACTTACTATTAAATTAATATTACGTTCCTTAATTTTTATATCTTCAATAACTTCAACAATAATATGTTGTGCTATGGTATTAAGGCCGCTTCCTTCGCAAAATGTAGTAAGCCACAAAGTAATAACATGATATACCTTCGATCGCAAATAACTAAAAAGTTAAAAGAAACACAACCACCAAGTCAAAAGACAATTTACAACAATATGAAAATTTAATTTTTTTTTTTATTAATTTTTGTATCGTTTTAAATGGAACCATAAGCAGCAAATCATAGGGAATAAGACTTTCAATTATAAGTATAATATTTTCGATTTATTGTCAAAATATGCCACGTAAGAATTAATAACTTTGTTTTAAGTCTTTTTGTTCTTAGTGATTTACAATGAATTTTCTAATTTGGTCGACAAGCTAAGCTTATGCGTATAGAAAAAAAATAAAAATTAAAAAAGGATAACACAACAATATTAAACAGATTAAACGATATTCCGAAATGTTGTATTACATATTTTTGTTTATATGTATATATATATATATGTATATGGAATGTTGTCTACGCACTTAATAAGGTTGTTAGAAATAAATGGAATAAGTACATTGTTAAATGTACTAAAAAAAAATTAAGTTTTAGTTGAGTACACTTACCTTATTTGTTTAAAATGTTTATGATAAGATTGCCTTGTGCTCTCAAGATATTCCAGTAAGATGTTTGTTATCATACGAAAATGTATTCTAAGATGGGTTTGACAGCTTTTGTTTAAAACATAAAATATAAATAAAATAAACATTTTATTATTTATATAATATATTTATCTGGTTTTAAATAATTTATCTAGATTTTAAAAAATACTTTATTTTTGGATCAAAATAAAATCAACAACTATTTTAAATGTAGTAATTCAATATTAATCGAACATTAATAATACATTTAAAGTTACAAAATCATATTTTCTTATCAATGGATATCCATTTAGAAATTTAAAAGAAAAAAACGTTATAAATTAAACAAAATACTTTTGTTAATTTTTAAAACAAACATCATTCTACATTATAATATAGTTTATAGTTTATATAATATGGTTGTAAATGTACTTACATATTAATTAATACTTCTAATAACTCAAATAGTTTTGTTTGTAACTGAGGTAGAAGATATCCAATCCATAAATCGCCAATGTTGTCAACTTCACTCACAACATTTGCGTGTCTTAATTGTAAGCCACTTTTGACTATATTTAATATTTTTGTTGCGTATATTGTTTTATTTACAGAGAATGAGTGGCTGCAAAGAAATTTGTTTCGATAAATAAAATTAAATGAGTCAGTAAACTAACCTTAGTGCAATTTTCAGAAATTCGATATAGTTGCAAAATCTTCTGGAAGTTTGGACCACTCTTTCAATTGGATCTTCCTTTAATTTAATTGTAAATATTTCTACTTTTAAATCAATTTCTTTTGTAGTGTAATTATAAGTACATTTATAAAATGTTTCGCTCAAAAAATGTTTTATAACTTTTAATATATCACTTTGAAAATCTTTCCATCTAAGTTTTTCATAAGGACATTCCATTCTTTTAGAGCCGCTCGGTACTTGTTGTAACAATAACCAACATGTACCGCTATGATAAACAATGTCTACATCATTACTGTCTATTAATCTTAATAAAAGTTGAGTAACTGGGAATATGCCTGTTTTGCTTAAGGCAGGATAATATTTAAGGCAATGTTTGACTGTGTTGAGTGCTGTTATAGTACATGAAACCTCGGTGTTTTTTTCTATTACACATAGGCTTGTGTAAAATTTTGAAAGATGAGTAGCTCCAAACCAGTTTGATAAATTAGAATTAATTTGAATATTTTGTACATATAAATCTGAAAAAAATTATATATGGCAATATAATATTATTTGCGTGTAATATTTGTGAATAAATAAACTTAAGAAATTAAATTATAATAAACGTTGCTGTAGCACTGTCTGCTATATTTAAGCTCAATAAAAAAAAAAAAACAAAATAGAAAATGAAAGCAAACATATTAAGTTATCATGTAGTTAAAAATTATGACTTTCTTGGAAAAAGTTCCACAAATTTCTGTTTTAAGCTGGAGGTGCATTTGGTAATTAAAAGAAAACACAATTTACGATGCCGTGATTTACTGAATACTGATTTCCTTGATACAGGTGGTTTTTTTTTTAAATGTTTTCGTTTGGATTTTTAAGTGTTTTATAATGAATAATGCGTTGTCATATTTTCTATTTTTATTGTTAATTTTTATATTATTAAACGTAGGTTCTTTCTTTTAATTGTCTGATTAAAGTATTCTAGTTGTCGACAATTTATCTTTTATTTATTTATTTTCTGTAAATAGCCCAAAGTGAACAGTTCCCTTTTAGGCTCACCAATCAAACAGCATACAACGAGCTCCGTTTTATAGCCGTCTAACTATAAGTAAACAGCTTAAAACAGCTTAGTGGCTTAAATCAAGCAACATAATAATATTAACACTACTCATATGCCCATCTTCTTGAACATTGAATCAAGCATTAGGTTGTTTTACCTACCTAAAACTTCGTAAATAAGTTTTCCATATAAACTGATTTCATATTTATTGCAGGCTTTTATTATTATACTTAAGCCAAATGCTTCCTTATCGTCAACAAACCAATGAGGATATTGAGTTAATGACGCAACAAGTAATCGTAATCCCATAGATCTGCTTTTATAATTTGAAATTAAATATGATATACATTGTACATGCGCTTCATCCTGCAGTATATATAAAATGACAGAATATGTTATAATTTTATTTATGAAATTATGTTTTATTATAAAACTATATTAGCACTAACATTTTCATGTTCCTTTACATTCCTTTCATTTAAAATGTTTATCATTTTAAAGCACGTGGGTATAAACAATTGTTATCAACAAATGGGTGTAATAGAGATGACAAATATCTCAATACTCAGATAAGGTGTGTTATTTGCAGTACTAAATCAAATAACAGTTACTCGATTTATTAACAGTGCTGCAAATAGTGTGTTATCATTCATTTGAATATAATAATAACTAGACTGTTAAAACTTCGATGTTCATTTCACGAAATGTTATATTACACACAGAACACAGATTAAATTTTAAATAAATTAGTCCAATCTATAAGGTAAGCTTTAAGAGCATACTTTTTGACATACATATTGTATATTGTATTTATAATCATATATGTATATGTATATATTGCATATAATAATATAGACAATCTATATTTTAAAATCGATTTTATTTTACTTTTTTAACTGAGCTAATTCAAATCTTTTTATACTTTTAATATATATTTAAAACTACCGTTTCAACTGTGAGACTTATGAAAAGTTTTGCTCACGATTTGACAGAACGATTGTTATTAATCTCATTAATGGATTATTTTTTATGTCTTCAGAAGTCATGTAGATGGACGTTGTGTATCAAATGTCTTGAGACACCATTAAATGGAATGGTTTTGAACAACCTTCTTCATCGGGACTCAACTAGTAAAAGTTCCTGGATTTGATGATCTCTTACAGGACTTCCCTTTAATAATATAATAATAATATTATAATAATATTACATTTAATGCTCAAAAATTTTTTCTTATTACTATGTAAGCCGCTATTTAAATTAGATTTTGTTTTCAACATAGCGATCAATGAATTTATCCAGTTTAAGTTTGAGGTTATATTCCTAGTTAAGTTGGTTGTGTTCCGTGAAACTGTTTAGACTGTTAAAAACTGTTAGTTTGTTTATAGTCGACAAATAGTTCTAAAGACTAAACTCGTTATAAATTAAGTACATACACTCAGGACTTCTGCGTGGGTGCATGTAGAACTTAGTTCATTATTTGTTAGTAATTATTAAATAATAGTACCTATTCAAATATTTAGTATTTTGTATATATTGAAAATAAAAAATTATAATTTGGGAGCGAAGATAGAGGACGTAAAGTATCAGAATTGAAGATTTAAATTTGCAACTAAGCATCCTCTGATATTGCCGAGGGCAAATTCGCTTTAATTATCACAATTCGCATTTAAGATGACTTATGTTGTACCGAATACGTAAGTAAGATCCTACTACAAATTCGTTAATTTGAA
>JAWNNX010000266.1:0-160273 GCA_035044505.1 Zaprionus lineosus
ATAAATAAAAATGAATTCAAATTCGGCACGCCAAAAAGTGTTGCATACTTTGGAGGGCAAGCGGTGGCAGGCGGACAAAAAAAAATGCCGGTAGCTAAAGCCGAATAATGGTTACATTTTGACTGCTTGAAATTAATGTAGCTTTCCGGTATAATGCGACCTCAAATCTTGTGCGGCTATCGTCCTTTTCGTCCTTTCAGCGGCTCGTTCTCATACAGTGAGCAATTCGATGTTTCAGTTCGCAGTCTGAAAAGGATTTTCGCAACCCGAGACTCGGTAAAGTGGGAAACTCTTTCATTTTTCATATTTTAATAAACAGTTAAGGACCTTAACAAGTATTGAGAGAAGACAAATAAGTTGCTAGCTTTCAGTCAGCCCAGGACTGGGCTTTTATATCTATGATAAAGGATCTATGTAAATAAACACGACTGGCCAAAAATTGATATTGCTTTACAGCTTGGATCCATTCATGTTGCAGTTAAACTACATTGTTTGGCCAGACAATTCCCTCGATGAAGTCCAAGTAGGAGGCGACGCGAGTGTAGAGACCCGGAGTCTTGGTGGCACAGCCGAATCCTGCAGATATGATGCCAATTATGGAGAAGTTGCCCTTGACAGTGTCCTCCAGAATCAGTGGGCCACCGGAGTCTCCCTGACAGGCGTCGGCCTCCAGTTTATTGGTGTCCGCCGCACACATCATAGTCTTGAGGACACCTTGTTCCAGGAAGCGCTTGCTGAGTGGCTGTTCACTGAAGGACTCGTTGCATTTCTGCACTGGAACAATATTGAGCGGTGCGTGCAGCAGGAACTTGGAGTCGGAACGAGCTGGTCACACAGGAAGAGCGGTCAGATAATAATATCCTTTGGGATCATCCACTGAGAACTTACTTGTTCGATTCATCACTCCCCAACCGGCAATAAAGAGCTTCGAGTCAATCGGAGGATCATCTAAGTTGTTGTGCAGACATGCCGGGAATATGGCGAAGCTGAATGTAACCTCCCTTACCATCTCCAGGATAGCAATGTCATTGTACTTACTGCTGCTTACGTAGTCCGGATGTATTCTGATGTTATCCTGTCCCAAAGGAGACACACATTGGCAAGGACAACAACTAAATGGCTAACTCAGAACTCACCGTTAATGCTATGTCCTCAGAGAAGTTACTCAGACTCTGTATGTCCACCGTTCCCATCCGCACGTGGACTGGTGTATCCACGTTACTATTAACACAATGGGCAGCCGTCAGGACGAAACGACTTGTGATCAACGATCCACCACATCGATAAGACACCGTGCCGAAGCTGCTAAGAGCAATCGCTACCATATGAGGATATTCACCAAGATCCGCTCGAACACCATTAAGGATATGTGGAGTGAGACTTTCCAGGTTACTCTTAATCGTCTCATATTGGCGGCAAGCTGTTCGATTGGGAAAAATCATGATAATCTTTTTGTGAACAAATAAAAACTAGTCTATGAGTGTGTGTGTGTGTGTGTGTGTGTGTGTGTGTGTGTGTGTGTGTATAGATGTATGTGGTTATTGGTCCTGACAATTAAATAAAGAAGAGGAATGGAGAGTTGAAGATGAAAGATAGAGACGTACCACGCACTGAGGGCCGCTCCTCATTGGTCGGCTCATCTACCCTGGAAACGGGCGTGGCTTGAATGGTTCTCACAGTGGTAGTTGAGGTTGTGGATGAGGTGGAAGATCTGGAAGAGAGGAAGAATTGGTTATTGGGAAAATTGACTTCGTTTCGACCTTCGCAGCTAAAAACCAAACTAAAGTCAAGCAGTCACCAACCCAAATGATGCAGGATCGCCATTACCCAGTTGATTTACACTGATGTCAAAATAATCAGGATAGGGCCACTTAGGGTTTGGTGCCCTGGGATCCGAATCCACAGGTGCTACATGGGGGATCACAGGAGTCCCAAATTTAATCGGCTCAGTTGATATTTCATTTGTGATCACATCGTGGACGGGCTTATTAGAGACCAACGAGGTCCTACTTGGAACAAATGTGACTGTCGGATTTCTTGTGATCGGAAGTCGTTGTGCTTCCAGTGCCTGGGCAGGACTCACATTGGTGGCTTTAACAATGTTCAGGCCCATCTGGCGCAGCTGATCGTTGACCACCTTAATAATGCTATGTGACCCGACATTTGGATTAGAAGCTGGGCTCTGTTCACGCATCGGTTGTCGCCGGCTCGGGAATGGACGATTTATTATCTTGGGACCCCGATTGCGCTCGACCTTACCGAAAGGACCTTCTTCTTGAACAAAACGCGGTGAGTTTGGCCTAAGGGAAGTGTCTCCCCAATCCGCAAGGCGATTATCAGTTAAATCGGTTAAATGTGCGTTGGGACTCGGGGAGTTTTGCGTTCCGGACTGATTCCTTTTCATTAAGAGTTCATTTAGATCGATAAAGGGTTGATTCCCATACAGATCTAGGAACAAGGATGCTTGTGTGTTATCACGTGGACCCGTTACCACGGGTTTCATCGTTGTTGTTGTTGTGAATATGTCGGAGTTGGTCGGGATGGTGGTGGTGGTGGTGGTGGTGGTAGTGGTGGTGGTAGTTGTTGGTGGGTTCAATGGGAACTGATTAGGGCTGCATGTAAATCAAATGCATTTGAGTTAGTGACCAGTTTCTTGGGTGGCTTTCAAATGAAACATGCAACAACAAGCGGCTTTGTGCCTCAGACGGACAACAACAAAGTCAAGAACGACCAATGAACACTTAGACTACTCTTACCCCGGGCAGCATTCTTCAATCGGACAGCAAAGAGTCTCCTCATGCAGTGAAAATCCACAATTGGTCACATCGTCAATTGTCAGGATGCCCCTCCTGATGTATTTATCGGCGAGCAAACACTTGGAGGCTTCGGTGCAAACGCCTCTAATATTATTTTTCAGCTCACAAGCATCACCTTCTGCAAATCAATTGCTTAATCCATTATTGTCACAGGACACAATCGATCCAAATGAGAACTTACCTTCCAGTGTGTGTGTTGGCAGGACTAGGCACAGGATAAGAATACCAACCAGTGCTCTATGCAATGTGGTACACGCCATTCCTTGGATGGCTTCCATTATCACAAGGGTGTAATTAATTATTTAATTTATTCCTTCAGTATTGAAGTTACGATATAGTCCGATATGTATTCAATCTGTAAAGATATAAATATATATTTATTATGTATATAATTATATGTATATATATGTTACATATATTCTGTTACATATGTATTCTGATAATGATGCATAAAATAAATTGAGTCTACCCTGTGAACAGAATTAAGTGCAAGAACTGCTTTATCGTAAATAGAATTTGTATTTATCCAAATATCGTACGCAGAGTCGACATTTTGAGCAGATTCACCAAGTAACGGGATATATCGTACACCTACTGATAACATTGGTATATGTAATTCAAAGACAGATAACTGAGCACCATGTGATATATGAAATACCGTATGCGGATAGTGTTTTCTGCACGTGTCGGTGATAGCAATAGAATGACATTTGTGATCAATTACAATTCATCGAACGTCTTACGTGGGCACTTCAATTAGTGCCCTAAATAACGTATGAATTGAGCCATTCAATTGGAAAGGGGACTAATCAATAATACGAGTGTATTTGCAGACGTTGAAAAACTCGAAAGCATTGAAAAAAATACGATTTTTGGGTAGTTTGCAGATAACTGTTATCCATAAATGTTAAGTCAACAGAAATATGTTATCCATGCATCAGATACAGAGATCTGTTATCCATAAATGTAAATCTTACTAGATATGTTATCCATGAATGTAAAGGCAACAGAGATGTGTTATCCATGACTGTAAAGGCAACAGATATCTGTTATCCATGACTGTAAAGGCAACAGAGATCTGTTTTCCATGAATCTAAATATCTTTTATCCATAACTGTAAATGCTACAGGGATGTGTTATCCATGAATGTAAAGGCAACAGAGATTTGTTATCCATGGTTGTAAAGACTACAGAGATCTCTCATCCCTGTATGTAAAAGCAACGTATGTCTGTTATCCATGAATGTAAATAACTGTTATCCATGACTGTAAAGGATACAGAGATCTATTATCCATGAATTTAAAGACCACAGAGATTCATTTACGTAAATCTTACTAGATGTGTTATTCATGAATGTAAAGGCAACAGAGATCTGTTATTCATGAATGTAAAAGCAATCGAGATCTGTTATCCATGAATGTAAAGCAACTTCCACATGCTGACGAACTAGCGTTTTTATTTCCGCTCATTTAGTTGATTTATCGTTTCAGCAAATCTCTCATTATTCAAAAATATGTCAATATATATATAACTGAACATTTTCTACTAAGTACACATCTAATGGGGTTTCCATAGTTTTGTAAGATAGAAGACAGATAGACGTCGACCTAGTGATTGCCTTGGAAGTCGCTTTTGGGTCATCGCGAATAATCGTACGTATGATGTGTATGTGTGTAAGTATGTGTGTAAGTGTGTTGTTGTATAGAGATTGTAAGTGTACGAATTTTGAAATGAAAAACACTTCCACTTTTAATACGAATCTACGACTTGGGATTTTGGGACAAAGCTAAGCTGATAATAATTAAACTTGACATTGACCCACATAAAAATAATCCACTACGAATGCAGCCTGGACGGACGATGTTTGAAGAAAACCCAATGCCCCAATCTGCATTTGGGGGTCAGCAAAAAGCTACTTGAATTTTTCCCGAATTCATCAAAATTCTGTATAAAAATTACCCCAATGACTAATCGAATGTGTGGAGGAAATGGAAGCCACAGCCACAACAGCTCCATTTTGGTGACTTTTCAATGATGTTCTTCCAGTCGTTCCACCCGTACGATAAGGCTTTCCATAAATGAGGAATCCGTAATCTGACAAATGTGTAGAACATTTGTAGAACACATTCCCGAAATTGACAAATTATCTGCCCGATTCTAAGGCAGCGATTTCCCAATAGCTTCCATTTATCTTCAATGTTCTGGTGCTTCCGATCGTAATGAGTGCTGGGAGATAGCGAGTGGAAGGGGAGTCGAGGGGGAGTCAGTGATGAACTGAAGCAATACCTTGCCAAGAGTGTCGAGTGTCGCCGCTTTGTTTGTCTTACAGAAAGTCATAAACAAATAAAGGCAATAACTAACTAATTTAGTCACTAAGTAAGTGGCCGAGAGGGGGGAGCCCCACCTGTGCCGAGCTCATTTCACATCAGGCGATTCACTTCAGGCGATTCGTGGCTCTAATGTTGTCAAAATAATTAAATTATTTCAATTTATTTACGGGCTTAATAACTTTTGGCTTAAATAACTCGTCTCTGAACAGGGAAAGGCTCTCAGCCGCGAGGCGAGCTCTCAATTATTTGCTGATATTCGAGGCAATTAGTAACTTTGAACGTTCGCAACTCAAGAGTTGTACATTCACTGTCTCCATTAGAGCTACTACTACACACACTCACACACACACACATTTGAGTACACACATACCTTCATACCACAAGCCCAACTGATGATGAGCTAACTCATCTCTGGGCATGGCAATCGCCACTTTTGGAGTACCTCAAGCAAAAGGATAATTATTCCTTTGTTTTCTTGGAATGTATATTTGATTGTATTGTTAATATGTAATATATCTCTTTATATAAAATCTGCAATCGTCAAATTTTTGATTATCAAACGCACCTTTGACACGGTCAAGTCAGCGAAATGTTGATAACAGGGAACAAGAGGCGAAATTTACACACCAAATGCACTGCGATCTGCCACATATGTGTGTTTGTGTGTGTGTGTCTGTGTGTGTGTGTGTGTGTGTGTGTGTGTGTGTGTATGTTTGTATGTATATTTACCTATGTATGCATATGTGTTCTCATAGTTTTTTTATACGTGCTCAAATAATTTGGCAACTTGACAAATAAAACACAACGAAAAAAAAAGAAGACCGATCGACGTTCGAGCGATAAACGAAAAAATATAAAAAATAAAAAATGAAAATAAAAAATATTCAAAATTGAAATGA
The DNA here is from genome assembly GCA_035044505.1 of Zaprionus lineosus. Taxonomy (NCBI): domain Eukaryota; kingdom Metazoa; phylum Arthropoda; class Insecta; order Diptera; family Drosophilidae; genus Zaprionus; species Zaprionus lineosus. The sequence continues at coordinate 6,046 of JAWNNX010000266.1, forward strand.
ATTTAACGAAATATGAAAGTCCGAGGAGGGGCGGACGGGCGGTGCTGGCTTCGATATGGGTGTTTATATGGAAACTGGTACTAGCTTAATGTCCGGCACTGGCACTGGAGCCACCGATAACCTCACAGCAACGCGTCGCTTGGTCAACTGAAGCTGAGATTAGAACCTCAGGCGGCCGAAGCCCAAGCTCAAAGCAAAGCTGAGGTCGTGATCAAGTGGGTTTTGCCTTTGTTCTTGTTGTTGCTGTTGTTGCTGCTGTTGTTGTTGCTGTGAACGGTAATTGTTGTTGCATTATTTCATTCCATCAGCATTATTGTTGTTTTTCTCTTTTCGCTAGCGCCGATCAACGAACCGGTTTGCCGTTTCGTTGAACCAAAACAAGCGTCTGATCGAGAGACGAGGCGATTGTTGCGTTGTTCGTGAGTTAAAAAATACAATCAGTAAACAACCTAAAAAACCGGCATTAAACAACAGCAACAACAACTGCAACAACAACAACAACAACAACATCGTTCTTATATTAAAAGCAATAATAAAAGTAACAAAAGTGGAAGCAAAAAAACAACTCTGATATTTGCTGTGATTCAAGGGGAATACACAGCCAGAAAATACCAGGGAGCAGTCGAATGAATTGATCTATTCACTTGTCTCTTTCGAATACGCAACTCAATTGAGACTTCGAATACCCAATGAATATTCATCGAAAGCCGTAAGAGTCTCTATGTACGTATTACGTCAAAGCCCGCAGCTTACGAGACGGAGATGAATTCGCCTTTTGGCAAAGTAAAAATTAGCTTCAAAATGTACAGTATTTAAATGTTTATAAATAAAAAAAAAAAAATACATATATATTAAATAAAATGAATAAAAATTTAAAACTATTTAAAAAATGAAAACATCAAAATTGAGGCTTATTTTAAAACATTTCCAACGACTTTTGAGCCCTCCTTCCGGGCAGTGCCCTCCCTCCCTCTGGAGGCTCTCCTACAGTTTGAGGCTCACTGGAAAATTGATCGAAGATGCAGTTACTTTTATCCTTAAAGTACAGTTCAGAAAAATGCGTCTCGAAACGCTGCAGTCGGTGCTTTATTTTGGTCTAGATATTAAATAAAATCAAGTTCCTTAAAATACTTCGTCGCTTAAAAACTAATCACATTTCAGGAGTCTAAAAGTTGCAGTCCCTGCGGCTGCAACCGCGGCTGCCACTGCCACTGCAACTGCAACTGCAACTGCAACCGCGGCTGCAACTTCAACTGCTGTTGTTGCAGTGTAAAAAGTCAACTGAAGTTGCAGCCATTTCTGCCGCTGCTGCTGCCGCTGTCTCTGCCGCTGTCTCTGCCGCTGTCTCTGCCGCTGCTGCTGCTGCTTAAAACTATTTTCTCAGGCATTGACTCCTTTCTGCTAGGGATTCGATTTGTTGAGTTCTTCTTGTTTCCTTTGTTCCTGACCTACGAAACTTACGAGTTCTGTATCCAAAATGCCAGTGAAGTACATGGCCTGGGCGCTGCAGTCATTGCCAGTGGGCGTGGCAATGGCTAACACGCAACGCTGGCCATTGGGACGCCTCAAGTGCAGCACGCTGCCCACAACAGCGGGACACGGGGTGCATGAGGAGGAAGTGGCAGAAGCACCCACAGTATCAAGATAGCGGGGCTCCAGGCAGAGATGCTTCGAGGGCAGACCCTCGACCTTTGTCGAGTTGGTTATGATATCCTTGCAGGCATCATTTGGCAGCAGTCGCATGGGCATTTCGTAAAGTGGACAGTCACTGTCTGTGGAGCACAAAATATTATGATAAGAAAAAGGACAGGAAGTAAGGAAAGATGGGAGAGTAGGCCAGGATAACAAGGATTTGTGCTTACCATTGCTCTTGGCCCAAGCAGTGGCCACAATTTGTCCGCTGACCTGGAGACGCGTCAGCTCAAAGTGGGAGCATATGGGTGCCACCCTGGTATTCGAGACGCTCTCAGCGCCCAGAAGAATCGGCTGCTTCAGCTGGATAACCGCCAGATCCTGCCGATAGGTGGCCACTCTCTGCGAGGGATACAATCAAAGGGGATAGTATGAAATAAGAGACGGATGAAGCAGTGGATGAAGAAAGGGATGAACGCACCATAATGTCCACCAGATAATCCTCCTCCTCATCCACGTCCTCCAGGTCGGCCACTCCGAGCACCGCATGGCTAGGACGGCCACAGCCGGCGGAGCTGAGCAGCAGCTGCGGCGTCAGTATCACCGCCGTACAGCGATGCACATGCCCATCGAAAGCCGCATTCGGATAGGCCAAGGCGGCCAAGTGTGTATATCGTGGCAGCAGCTGTTGTGCTCGTTCCGCGTCCACTTGGGGCTGCTCAACGGCGGCAGCCACTTGCTGATGGTAGGACAAGGTGGTGGCTTTCTCGGCACTTGGACCAAATGAGAACTGACCGCGTGGCTGGAGCACCACATCGCGGGGACAGCAGATGATCTCCTCGGTGACGCCGTTGCTACACGATTGGATGTCATCGTCGCTCAGTCTGTTCTCCTTCAGCAGCACCTCTATGACTTGGCACTTGGAGACGGGCAGGCAGTTTCCTTCATACAGCGGCGCTCGACAGAGCCCGGCATCCAGACCCGGAGCACCCAATGAGGTAATCGTATCCCGTTTCATGGGCTCCGTAAAATTCACCGAACGCTGCAAATAATTTCGATTAGTGTTAAAGATGGCTAACCAGGCAGGAGGCTTGGTTGTTGCCACTGTTGGTGGTGTTGCTGGTGTTGCTGGTGTTGCTGGTGTTGGTGGTGATGCAGCTCTTGTTGTTCTTGGTGTTGTTGTTGTTCCTGATATTGTTGTTGACGTCCCCAGCGAAGCACGCAAATTGGCGGTACTCGTGTGAAGGGGACAACAAATCTTCTCCTCACGCACAGTGTACCCACAATTGACCACCTCATCCACAGGCAGCATTCCCCTTTGGACGAAGTGCGTCAGGGTGGAGCACAAGCTTGACGGTTGGCAGCTGCTGCGGTACTGCTGCGTCGGGCAGGGCTCTCCAACTGCAGTGGAAATAAAAATCGCATCTTAATCTATAGCTCAGCAGTGAGAGGCCTTATGCAACGCACCCTCCAAGTTGAAGTAGCCCAGGCAGCTACCAAAACAAAGCCAAAGCAACGCCAACGCCAACGCCGTCATCTCCAAAAATCGCGACATGGTCGATCCGGCAACGAACTGGACAGGCGCGTCGCTCGCGCACAACTGCCGCTCTCTCACTTTATAAGCATCATCTAAGGCATCGCAGTCGCAGTCGCAGTCACAGTCGCAGTCACAGTCGCAGTCGCAGTCTCAATCAAAGCCGCAGCCACAGCCACAGCCACAGTCGCAGTCGCAGTCGCAGCAATCGCAGTGGCAGCATCCGTTGGGCTGGCTACAGAAGCAGCACCAAGGGAGCAGCCACCAGCATTGCATCTGCGTATCGCCTGAGACACATGATGTTTATAATTATATTTATAATATTATAATATGTCTATATTTATATATATCTAGATATATATAAATGTATCTCTTTATCCGTCTATTCGCTTATCCGTTCGCCCGTCCACCTATCCGTCCATCTTTCTTCCTTTGGAAAATCGCTGATTTTATAGATCAAAATTCAAAAAAATTTAATTTTAAGTTTTTCAATTTCAACTTCAAAATTTAATTTTGGCGTTTTCATAATTTAATTTATCGATAAATAACTATTATCCAATTTCGATAATTTTTTATCGCAAGCCAGAAACCTAAATAGATGGCCAAATATTCTATATATGTGTATGTGCATATGTGTATGTGGATATGTGCATGTGTATATGTGTATATGTGTATATGTGTATATATGTGTACATATATAATTATGCATATACGTATGCATGTGTGTGTGTGTGTGTGTGCATTAAGATGGCTTCCGGCATGAGTGGAATGCGTCAAGGAATTCGAAGGTCACATCTGATCCGAGACTGTACTTTTATTATCTTCAAAAATAATATGAATCACTTTTTATAGATTGGATTTTGGGAAATTCCTGCTGCATCTTCGGGTTAATTAATGTTATGGAAATTTCTAACTAACTAAGACTCAAAACACAAATATTATTTAACGATCATATTTATTTTTATAATTAAATAAAAATCATAAATTAAATTTGATGCAAAGAATTGATTGTAAATTTAATTAAACTGTCAATTTGGATGACTTAATTTGCTATGTGTAGTGGTCAGGGTCCCAGTCTGGTGGCTGTGCATGGTCTGGACTTGGGGCACCTTGGCCTGGCATGTTGGGTAGCCTTGGGCCAGAGCTCTGGGGGAACGGGAACAGATTGCCGCGACCAACGCCCAGGGGATCCAAGTCGCCGCGCCCAATGTCGGGATAACTGTAGGGAACTGATTCCACTCGATGGGGTACATACGAGTCCGGATGCCTGGGCACATCCATGAGCAGTGGAAGTGAGTTATGTGTGTTCAGCGGGGTGGTCTGCTGCTCGGTGGAGGCCTTATCCGATGTGACCGTAAAGATTGGGTCAAAGAGCTCCTCCTGGAAGCGTTCCACTAACGCCGTAGCAGTTGGCACTGTTGCGTTAATGGAACCCTTCAGACTGGACACAAGGGAGTCCGGCGTGAGGCAGAGGTTCGAAACTTTCTTTGACTGCACGTCCAGCAGATTGATGATCAATGCGTCCTCGGTTATGTGCGCCAGCAGCAGGTAGAGGGATTCGGTTTGGGCATATCGAAGGGAGTACTTCGTGCTATCAGCATTCCATCGATCCGGCAATAGTTCGCTGCCAAGCTCCTCCTCATGGGACAAGCTCTTGTCGTCCCCAGTACCAATGCATCGCAATTTGCAGTGCTTCGTCAGCAGGAAGTGCGCCAGGACCAGCAGTACATCCTCCTTCTTACACACCTCGCCCTCGATGGTCTTATAAAGCATGTCCCATCCATAGAAGAAATCGGAGACTTTCGACTGGGCAGGTGCCGCCGGACTTGGGTGCTCCATTTGGAAAACCAGATGATATGTTGCCTGGACAATGACTACCTTAAAACTGAAATAAATTCCAAATCAACTGACACCCAAAGGCGACGGAAAAACCTACTGCCTCGGGAATCAATCAATCAAATGAAACATTGACAACTCATTGCAGACGCGACTGTAGATTTATTTTTATTAAGTATACGCAATTTGAAGGAGTTGAACATTTATTTGACCCTCTTTCTCTCTCACTCCTTTGGGCTATCCTCCTACCCACTGCTTCTTTTTCCCTTCCCTCCCCCTAGCTCTTTCTCTCCTTATCTCACAATTTTCATTCCTTGCTCCTTTTCTTCCTCTTCATCCTATCTGATTCTATCTCTTTCTCATTTTTATACTCTAACTCTTTTTCCACCACCCTTCTCCGACACTCTCTTGTGGCAATCCCCAAGTATAGAGAAAGTCTCTGACAGCGGTGCTTATGAAACTAGTGTAGTACAGGGGGCCCGGGGCTTCGATGAGTTCATCACTGGTGGGCGTGGCAATGCCTGCCACACAAACGGTGTCGTTCAATCGCCTCACATGCAGGACACTCGAGCTGCCCCTTAAGTTCTTCTTGCAGGTATCGTCGGCCACGTCCAACGACTGCGTTTCCTCGGGAATAACGCAAAAGTGGGTCGTGTGAAAAATGTCCCTCACCTGCCGTGGGTTTTGGACATTTACGCAGTCAGCGAAATTTCCGAATCGCACTTCCTGTGTAAAAAGGCCGCAGTTGGAGGCTTCACCTTAAAAGCACAAATTAATTTTAGTTTGGAGTGCCATGCGGAGTAAACTGCTTATGTCCTTGCCATACTTGTGTCCATTGCATAGCTGACGGCGAATACCTTATGTTGTCTACTCAAATCAGACCTCTCACATATCCGTGCAGGATACGCCTCCTCCGAGGAGTCAATGGCAGCTTCAAGTCTCAAAATCGTTAAGTCATTTTTGTAGTGCTTTGTAGTCGCTTTTTGTGATCTGCCTAAGAACTGAAACACCCAATGGACACCAGAGAGTCCTTAAGTCCTTTGAATTTCGGATGTAGAATATAGGATGGATGTAGGATATAGGATAAAGGATATAGAATATAATATAGGATAAGGACATAGGATATATTATATAGGATATAGGATATAGGAAATAGGATATAGGATATAAGATATAGGATAAAGGATATAGGATCAGATAATTACCTTTATCTCAAACTCGATAGTTGGGGGGTGCGCTCTGAGGTAATCTTGTCGAGGCGGCCAGAGGCTTGAGACAAGGAGCCGATTGGAGGATAGTATAACAGTCGTATAACGGTGGAAGGTGTAATTTAAAGTGGGGTTTTGAGAGGATCCAAGGTCACCCAAATAATTGTTGGTTGAATTTCTGCTGTATGAATTATTTTTCCCAGGATAATGATCGGGACAGCAATACATCGCCATGGGAGCGCTGTTCAGGAAGCCACAGTTGGGAACCTCATCAAACGTCAGCAGCTTGCGGCTTATATATTCGGGGAGCGTTCGGCAGTTTTGTGGGAATTGACAACGACTTGGATAGTAGAAATTGGGCTCATGGCTGCAAAGATCTCCCTCTGGCAAAAAATGGCTATAATTTGAAATCTCCGGAATTGAAAATTTTGTAAGATCTTGAACCTACCTCTCATTTGTTTCTCTGGCCTCACGAAATTACAACTTGAGCTGGGAATAAATATGAACGCCACAACGGTCAATCCTGCGAGACAAGCAAAGGACGACATTTTCGCTTAAGCACGCAAAGAATCACCCAACAGTAGAGGCTGAACATCAAACTGAACTTAGTCAGCTGAGGTATGTGTCATTTATTGGGCTCCGAAAACAACTGCGTATCACAAATTTCAAGATTAAAATAAAATCATATAGAACTTTGATCCGCTCTGGGAATCTCTTCATGCTCAGTGAGTCTTATGGAAGAAAATGCAATCTTGTAGCGAATTTGCATGCATACATACAGTAGCGTCCCACTCAATGGACAGACTGCATTAAGGAGAGGTACGGACGAAAATTGCATTCTGATGAAAATATTGCCACGCCCCAGAAAAACAAAGTAAACTGTCAATGCGTTAAAAAAGAACTCTCCCACAGTAGCGTCCAATCTAGAGTTGCCAGTGATGTTTTGTACTGGTTCAAAAATGTGCTCATAAAAAAATGAACTCTCATTATAATCGAGTCATGCTCACATACTGTTGCTCAGAAAAAAAAAATATATATATATATATATATATAATCGTTCTTATGAGCGATAATAAGAATACATGTTTTAACATTTGTTTAAAAATCCGATTGCATTGATATTTGGGTTTAGTTCCTGAGATCGACTCGGTGAAAAGTGTTGTATGTGGACTAAAGCTCGGGAGGCAAATCGCATTTTTTAATTTCACCGAGAGACGTATTATTAATTATTAATCAATAATTACAGTGGCAGCCACACAAAATGGGAAGGCGAAGCCCGATCTGTGGTCTTTGCAGGGCTTTAGTAATCTTGTTTGTAGCTAAAGGACTATTGCCAATTGTCTGTCAGGCAAAGAGGGTTCAGAGTTAGTATTGGACATTTGACCTTAATTGACCTTCCAAAGTACAAGGATACTATAGAATTCCTTCCCGTAGTGCACCTACCCTGCTTTACTGCAACAGGACTCAGTGGCATTTATTTACCCTTCCAAAACTGCACAACGAAATACATTGATGGGAACTTTCAATCCAGGGGCTTTGATCATGGCATTGAGGTCTTCTGTTGTCCACTAAGTTCTGCCATTGATGAGCGAAAGACATCGAAGTGCAAGTGAGTGGCATCATTTTCGGATTAAATCATTCCTAATACACGATCCCCAACATTGAAAGGTCCCATTCGAGTAAGGAAGTGGAGCGCAGGTACACCCATTTGCCATCCCTGGGGTATATAGAGCCCGAGCATAGTGACAGATACGAGCATAGGAACATAGCAATTATCCTGACACCCAAGCAAGTCCTGATGACGATTTCCGCGAAACGGGAAAATCCCGGTCAAGTTTTAAATTTGGATAGTTCCTTGGAAGTCGAATTGGATGTAAGGCTTCTCCTTGTTAATCCTTACAATTTAAATACACAAACTAATTTAGAATTTCTCTTAAGTTGGATTCCTTGCAGTCATACTTCGACTTTGGAATCCTTAACCTGGCTGATGACATCAACGATAAGATATCAGATGGAACTGCATCCCTTGGCAAACTCTGTGAAAAATCCGATCTGAATGAAAACAGTAAACTGCTCGCGGTCGGATATTCCACAGATTCGGGTAAGAGAAACCCAACAGCTTCGATCTCAAATACGAATTTCACCACGGATCCCAATTCCCCCTCCATACCCTACACATTTTACAGGCGGTGTCAATTGTGCTCTCTTCCAAATAAGCGTGCAACTTAGTAAGCAACATGACATGTTCGGCGCCCAGATTTACGTGGACCCAGCAGAGGCGGACTGGTGTCCCAACGAGGTGATCAACAGCTGCAAAGAATGTCTAACGTGTACTCCAAGCGTTCTGCATGTGGAGCGAACCGACGGCAGCATTTGTGTTGCGGGCATTGCCACGCCCAACAGTACTTGCGGCATGGATGAGGGGTGCCTCGTCTACAGTAGTTTTATAAGAAGCGACGCCAGGAGTTACCTGAAAGATGCAAGCTCCACCTGATCCTGTACATTTAATTAGTCCCCAAGATTCGTACATGAAGCTTTAACTAGACAAAATTTAATATGACAATCGATGCCAATTACTCATATCCTTGCAAAACTCCTTTATTTCGCGACTCATTTTTTATTTTTCAATAAAATTTCAAATTTTATAACGTAATAATATTTTAAATTCAAAAAGCAAATGATTTATAAAAGAAAAAACTAACAAATAATAATAAATAATAACATTCAAAACTTAATATTTTTTGCAAGTTTTATATTATATTTAATTATCGTTGCTGCCCATCGGCGTTTCCCCATATTTTTAGCTTTTTTTTATTTTCAGAGCTACGTGGTAGTCATTCCAGCTCTCTGGCTCAAGCACATACCGGACTGTATTTTTTTGTATTTAAAAAAAAATAAAAAATAAAAAATATAAAATAAAATAATAATTTTAATAATAATAATATTATTATTATTTTTATTTTAAATAATAATAAAACATAAATTATCTTACCTGCCGTGCGGATGTTTTTTTCCACTCCCTCTTCGCTTTCGTTTTGTGGCCTTATCTCTATTTACAGTAAACTTTGCTGACGCCAACCGAACATGAATAGACTTGCACAAAAAGCATAAATCAAAGCTCATGGACAGTGGGGACTACCCAGCCATCTGACTTAAGCTGCAGAACACCTAAAATTCAACATTATATTTCCAAGGATTTTATTTGTAAATAAAGGATTACTTTTTATAAAAATATGTGTATGTATATAAAATCAATATTGGGATAAATAAAGTTAGTGATTCTTAATAATGCCATTCAGCCAATCTCTGGCTGCGCCCTCAACGAAACTGGTATAGAGAACGGGAGTAGCATCAACAACGCATTCTTCGTCTGTGGGCGTGGCAATGCCCGCTATACAAAGAGTGCCATCGGATCGTTCCACATGCAAGACACTAGAGGTATACATTTGGCAATTTTGGCACAATTCCAATTGTTCGCGAGTCGACTGTGCTTCCAGGGGAGCAACGCAGAAGTGAGTACCGTTGGAATTGCCGCGTGCGTTGCCTGTGAAGTCACTTTTACACATTGAGATATGAAGGAGTTCTAACTCTTCTTTGAATAAAGGACATGTTGCGTATTTCCCTTCTGCAATATATGTAGGACATTAGATGATTTGAAAAAATCGATTAATTTGTTTTAAGACTCTCTCTCTCTCTCTCTTACCGTAACTTCGAGGATATCCTACGGTGTACAATTTTGCATCATATGACATGTCGGTTCTGTTACAGAGTATGGCCTGGGACATATATTCAACTGGCATCTTAACTTCGCTTAAGTTCTTATCCATTTCAATGGCCACTAAGTCGCCGTGTGATAAAATTGAATTTACCTGCAAGGACAATTGTCATAAGGTTACAATTGATAAGCTACTCCGGGGCTCAAAATGATTGTACCTTCAATTCCATTAGATCCTCTGAATCAGAATTGCTCTTGAAGTATGCGGCGTTGAAGGCAACTTGACTGGGCGTGTCGAGTTCTGGATAATTCTTGCAATGTTTTGTTGTCAGAATGTATTGGGGTGTCAGGACAATAGCCGTGCACTGATACTTAAACTCATCGACGAATACCGGCTCAAGGTATCCAAGGGTCGCCAAGTAGTTAAAGTCCTGCCTAGAAGTTGACGCAAAACGTTTACAAATTTTAAACTTTCGATTGTTCTGGCAGCAAGTAAACCCACTCTTTAATCGGGCAGCAGTACAGCAGCTCACGTAGTCCTTCGTCATAACTGCAGTAGGGTATATTCTCGATCTTTACGCCCGTTTCAAACAAGGATGGCAATGATTTGCAGTCGTTGAACCGCTCACAGGTGTTGTATGTCAAATCGCAATTTATGAGTCCTGATTGTCAGATCGAATTGCAAATCAATTATTGAGATAGATCGATAAATGCCGAGCTGTGTGCGCGTATGAAAAAGGACTCACCCGCAGGCCAAACCACCTCCTGGCCATTCGCAAAAAGAATCGTTAGAAGAACGAAGGCTGTCAACGTCAGCCCTCTAACAGAAGTCGATGAGATCATCTTGATATTTGCCCAGACTCTTAGACCTCCGGCGCACTTCTGACCACTCGTACAACTACGCCCAAAGGCAGCTCGACTTGGATTCTTATTGTGTGTAGCGTCGAGAGCCTCCTCCCAGCCTTTGCATACATAATTTGCGCTCTAAAGCACCTTATGATTACGTGTGTTGCCTACTCCGCTCTCCCTCTCCCTCTCTCTCTCACGCTTTCGCTGTCGCTGGCTGTCGCTCTCCCTCACTCTCTTTGCCATTCTGTATCCGTGTGCATTTCTCTGTCTTCTTATAACGCTCCATACGTTTGGGGGTTTCTTCTGATTGCTTTCGGCTTCTGTTCCCAACACTTGGTATCACATTCTCCTTCTTCCTCTCTCCCTCCCTCTCCCTCACTCTCTCTCGCTCCCTCATACCGCAGATAGTCTCAACCTTAAGCTATGCTGGGAAACATTTTCGTGCTCTTCAATTTAATTTCAAATGCAAAAAACCCACATTTGATTTAAAAATAATCAGAGTTTCTTTATTAGAATGACTTTAATGACTTTGCAATACAAAAATAACACTTGATGAATAACCGTTAATCCAACTACGGATCTAAGAGTCCTATGATTCAAATTAACCACAGTTCTATTTAAATAAATGCCTAATCCCAGCTTTAAGCTGGAACACCGCATCATCCAAAGATCCTCCAAGAATTTAATCTTATTTATTGCTTGTGGGCAAAACCGCTGAGGCTGAAGTTTTTGAAATCTCATCCAAATTACTCCCCGCTACCTGCTCACCGCTCCCCATTCACCACTCACCACTCACCACTCACCACTCCCCACTATTTGCCCTGTGTTCTTGTCAAATTCATTTTGTTCTGTACTCAATCAGATCGAGAGGCTCTTCGTAGACGACACGCGCCATCGCTTGCGTCATATTATCTATAAGAGAGGCACTCGCTGGAGCACACTTGCTGCGTATCAGCGGAAAGGGGGGCTTTAGGGGAGGGGGGATGAGGTGCGCAAATAGGTACTAAAGTAAGTAGAGCAGTAGAGAGGAGAGGAGTGGATAGGCGGGGAGAGGAGGGGAGAGGAGGGGAAAGGGAATAAAAGAAGAGGGGAAGTGTCATGTTAGAAGAAAGTAATAAATACCGAATTTATCTACACACATATACAGATAAACACACACACACACACACACACACACACACACACATACACACAGATATATAGCAGCATCAGTCCTAAATAAAAAATATCTGAGATCGATACAAAATTAATGAGTAAATGAGTTATCGAATACAAATTCGATATATCGAAATAGCTTAGTTAGGGAATTTCGGAGTTTCGGAGTTATGGGAGTTTCGGAGTTTTTGAAAAATCGAATGATTTAATTGTTTCTTCTGATCTTTAATTTAAAGTAAACACTATAATACTTGACTCCCCGGATGTGGGGAATAAATAAATGAATTGCGATGACGACCACAACAACAGCGACAACAACAGCGACAGCGATAACGATTACGATAACGACAACAATAACGATAGCAATAGCGATGGCGATAGCGATGACGGTGGCGGTGGCGGGGGCGGTGGCTGTGGCTTGTGGCTTGTGGCTTGTGGCGGTGGCGAGTGCGATGACGATAACGATGACGATCACAGTTTAGTTCCAAGTTGAAGATGTTGTTTTATTTTCTTCGCTTGTTTCTTTGCTCAATTTGTGGATTTAGCCTAGTAACCGTAGAAGAAGGCCTCGTAGGAGTAGGTGCGTGTCTTGTCGCAGGTGAGCAGCAGGGACACCTGATTCTTGCCGATGCCGCCGTCCGTGAAGTAGGCATTGGCATAGTCCGACGTTGACTTCACGTAGATCTCAACGCTTGTTATCGTGATGGAGCTGCTGGAGGATGGGTACCGCATCTGCACCTCGATATCCACGGCGGTGGTGAAGCTCTCGTCATCATAATTGTTGACCAGAAGCTTATCACCTGTTTGGTAAGAGGAGGAACCGAGGATCAGTCACCAGTTCGCCGGCACATCTTTTGATTTTACTCCCAACTTACCCGTTATCCTTTGGCCCGCACTGAAGACAATGCTTCCCGCCGAATGCTTCACTTTCTTCAGGGCCACGAGCTTGGTGTCCGGATAAAGTGTTGTATAGCGAGTCGCATCGGTCACGGATTTAATCGGTGTGTTATCCAAGTCATTGGCGCGCAGATGCACCTGTCCCTGTGACAGCGATGGTGCCTGTGACTGCAACTGTGACTGCAACTGTGACTGCAACTGTGACTGCGACGATGACGGCAACTGTGACTGCAACTGTGACTGCAACTGTGACTGCGGCGGTGTCACTAGTAACGATAGGGGAATAGAGGGAGCAGTGAGAGCTCCTGCGCTCAGAAGGATCAACGCGATGATCACTTGCAGCATATTGACGAACGCGTTTATCGATTGCAGTCCAGATAGAAGTAGTTATCGATTAATATGGAACTTAACTTCAGTCCCGATTAAAATTTCTCTTTAAGCTGAGAACTCCGAATTGATCTCGATTTCGGAATCAGAATCAGAATCGGTTTCTGTTTTGGTTTTGGTGTAGGTGAAGGTTTCAGAGGCGGAATCGGAATAGGAATCAAAATCGGAATCGGAATCGGAATCGGAATCGGCTTCGTTCTCGGATCGGATCCGCACCCTGTGCAATCAAATTGGCGACTGTATTGTGCATTGGCTGGCGCTGCCGTTGGCTTTTATACGCCCGCCGTTATCGCCGGTCAGCGTTAGATAAGGGAACGCAATTAGTGAACGATAAGCCGCAAATGGGTTGCCAGTGTTGGCCATGGCTGCGCTCTTTTGGGCCATTAATTGCCAATAATTCGCTCAGTTTCTATTAATAGGCCACTTCAGGCAATAATTTTAGACATGGTCTAACTCCGAACGGACTCAGCCGATTAATTTGAACTGTAAATTAGCAATCAATCGATTTGTCTAAACACAACAAACAACAACAATAAACTCGCTACAACAACAACAGCAACAACAACAACAACAATTGATCATTGCACCTCATCATTTGACATGAATGCGAGAGTCTCTGGGGTAGCACTCGAGGCGCACCCGTAACTTCCGCCTCCATTTGATACTTCCAATCGCTTGGACCACTCGATTGTATACTTTACGATGCTTCATTTATCAGTAACAACAACAACAACAACACAATAGCAACAACACAACAACAACAACTTAATTTTATTTATCGAGTCGCAGTTGGAATAAAAATGCAATGCCAAATTTCAAATCAAAAAAAAGAAAGAAAGAAAATAATTCCGAAATTTTTGAAATTCCATTTTTATTTTCATTTTCGTAGAGAATTTCTATTTTTGGCATTTGATTTAAGGCAATCGGAAAATGATTTAATCACTTTTCCTGAATTTTACAGAATTTCACAAAATTGCACAATAAATAATCTGGATTTTTTTTATATTTTAGATTCACGAAATATACCATAAAAATACCGCAAGCAAAGTGTAGCTAAAATACTCAAAAAGCGAGTTCTTCATGCGACCCTTCGGCAAGTGATTGTAGGGTATAACCAGACAGATAACTCCTCTAGCAGCCATAGGCTAATGGGAGTGCAAATGTGGGGCATACCCGACCTTGGGGTACCCTGTACTTGCCTAGATTATTGCAATTGTAAGTATTAATTAAATACTAAATACTAGCACATACACAGCATATTTAAATCTTAGTATTTTCCCAAAACTGAAACTTCCCATACTATACATATATATATATATAAATATCAGAGGCTTAGTATTTACAGTTAGTATTTTCTGGGCGTGGGTCTGAGGAGGGAGCCGTTGGTAGTCAGGATATATGCGCGTGTTTACATAATGTAAGCACATATAATCGGAGTGTCTTGCACTCCGAAAGTCCTCAAGTCCTCAAGTCCCCAAGTCCTTAAGTCCCCAAGTCTCCAAGTTCTTAAGTCCCCAAACCCGCTAGTCCGAAAGTCCAAATACGCCGCGGAGTCGCACTCGTAATGTGTGCAAAAACAATTTGCGGCCACTGTTCGCCTGGCAACCGATCGAGTGTCGGAAAAGTAAACTAAACCCTTGGCCGGGACACACACGCTTGTAACTTCTTTGCTCTCCAGATCGTTATCATTAGAATTTCATTAGTGGATACGCCGATAATCAGCCAATAGCATCGCCACAGCTGAAATAACAGTAAAAATAACAAAGGAAAAAACAGAAAAAAAAACACAGTTATTTGTTATTCGAAAATGAGAATTATGAATATTTAAGTTATTCATTATCTTGCCCGGAGGAGGCAGAACTATGGAGATACTTCCATTTGGGGTGGCCGGTGACCGGTGGCCGGTAGATGGGGGATGGCCGATGAGGGATGAGGGATGGGGCAGCGGCAAATCGTTATCAGTGTCTTTGCTGATTTGCGATTAACTGTACTTCATTCAAAGGGTTCCATTTCCATTTACTTCCAAATTGTTTTCGGCGCGTGTTCCCGGACTCCGTTTGGCAATCTTAACCTTGATATACATAATTGCGCACAACCTCAAATAATCCAATAAATGGACGGTTCCAGGTAACATGCGATATGGTCTTGAATATTATTTCACACACGGATACAGATACAGCTCACAGCTCACACCTCAAAAGGAGTATGTGTGTGTGTGTGGGTGTGTTTGTGTGTGGGTGTGTTTGTGTGTGGGTGTAACTTTAACTTTCTATCTGCCATATTTTAATCTAGTCTGTGGAGGCGACTGAAGAGTCGAGATATTTCTTTGTTTTCGTTTACCTTCAAGAGGGTATTTCCTTGTCGAGCACAAGAGCAGTCAATAACAAAGCGTCAGGGTTGTCACCTGCTCTCAATTCTCAAATGGAACGACCTCCACATAAATAAGGCTTAACTTGCAGCAGGCTTGTAGATCCACCGAAATATGATGCGTATATCCTTTAGTTGAACCTCAAAGAATACCTTTAATTCTGCCAGAACTCTGGCAACTCTGTTCACACTATTTATTTTTATTCGCCCCTCAAGTGTGTTGTAAGTTTCCATTAATTTTGGTTGTCATCAAATTCTGAATTCCAATTCCAATTCCAATCACAATCTGAATCTTAACTTCCTTCCCCCCCTTCCCGGCTGATATATGAGGAAGATACACTTGAGACCCAGAAACTTACACACACACACACACACTCGCACACACATTTGAAGAGCTCCATATAATCGATCTGATCATGCAAGATTCACATGTCCCAAGACAAAAATGGAGAATAAAATTTCGGAATGTGGCTGCCACTTTGAGGCAGGGCTGATGTGGTGTGTGGGTGAGTCAGACCCCCAGCATCCTGAGGGTCACCCCAATAAAAGCTCACGTATATACGGAATATCCGTGGCAGCCATAAATATCCCCTGGCTAAGCAGTGTCATTGATAATTGTTTTGATATAATTGGAGAGTCATTAATCGGCTTACTGGGGATAGTCCAGACGTTAGACCCGAGGGGCAGCCTTGTATTAGCGTCATCGGACAATGGCTAATGCTTATTTACGAGATCCCCGAGCCTCTCGAGAGGGAAGCGCGTGAGTATGAGATTTATAAAGGTACCCCCTGATTAAGAACGACAGCCCCAATGGCTGTCGAGTGCGCATATAGGTATTAGAGATAGGATTTCATTTATAAGTATTATATGATAGTATATACAATCACTTGCTGGCGGGCTATAAACAAATTAAAGCAAACAAACATATACACATGTATGTATAGTATGCAGGTGGGTTCCCATGGCGTTGCGGCTTCCTAGTCGGTGCCAAAGTACTGGGCCTGATAGGCGAACTTCTCGGTTTGCTTGGCCTCCACGACGATGGAAATGAAACGCTGGCCAATGCCGCCGGCGATCACAAAGGCATTACCATCGGTGTTGTCCTGGGTGCAGACTATGTCCACATATGTCACAATGGAGCCCTTGCCGGATTCCGGATATGTCAGCTGCACACTGACGTCCGTGCGGCCGGAATAGCTGAACACATCGGCGCCCTGAGCCACCAGGCGATCGTCTGGAAGTAGACATTAAAATCGGACCCATTAGCAATCGATGGCAGTAGAAAAAAGTGTTGCATAGTTTAAGGCGCTGCCTCTTATTCACTTCGGCCATGAACCAATGAAGCGCAGCTATTGCCTACCTGTGATGCGAGCGCCCAGGGTGTAGCGGACGGTTTGGGCAGAGGAGCGTGGCGTTGGCTGCTTCTCCATGCGCTGCAGCTTGAGGCCAGGATGCTCGGCGGCGAAGGTGCGCACATCCTTGACGACAAGTATCTCCCGATGTACATCACTCTCGGGGACGACACCGGCCAGGCCGCTGGCCACCAAACAGCCAAAAATGGCAACCAGAAGACACAAGCTCAATTTGGACATAATGCGATATTCGATGTGGCTGTGGCCTTTGGATGTGGTTAATAATTTATCGATCTGCGTTCCGACTTCGGGAAGTGCAAGTATCTGAATGAGCGGCCCAGAAGCGAGCAGTTTGCTATTTATGGTTTATGGTATCGATGACTAAATGGAAACCTTTGATTTGATTTTCTACACACGCCTGTTGCTCCGCACCTCCGCACCTCCGCACTTCCGTACCTCCGCACCTCCACACGGGCTACGCCTCGCACTGAGTCTGCCGTGGACTCTTATCACACCAATTGACAATTTCCACCGACAGCGTTCAGCCCCACAACATAGACAGGGCCCGGCCACAAGGCACACACACACACAGACTATCCAATGCTCTTACCGTGAGTTACAGTTCAGCTGGAAACCAGTTCAAAGATGGGATCACCCACAGGGTAGTCGCCACTCAGGCAACTGAAGTTTTGGAATGAAGGACACATATATGGCGAGTCCTGGGCACAACAGCGCAACAGGACACTTGAAGCAGAGGCTGACTGTGCGCCAACGCTGCGATCACTTCATGGGACCCGCCCACCCAGGGGTACGTCCATGCTGATAAGGTGCTTTCCCAGCACACTCCAGTCAATTAAATTGAACAATTTGACGGTTGAATCCGCCCGCACACCCCCTTCCACGTGGCTGGACGCGGCGCGGTTGGGGGCGGTTGGGGGCGACGCGGAAACGTCTGATAAGTGACACAGAATCATAAACAACCCGAGCAACACCTGACAATTTTGACAGCAGACAGTAGCCCTGTTGCTTTCTAATTAGCGATAGGATTGTCCCAATATCAATGGCTATGGCGTTGATCAATTGGGCTGCCCGTGTCACGCCCCACTCCGCGGCAGTGCTGCGGCTGGGGCTCTGGAGGACTTCCCTGGAATTGGACATCTTCAAGTATCACGAATTTTGCCATCGAGATTAGGCCGAATGGCCGAAGATAAGACGTGTTTTTTATTTATAATTTGAAGCTCGTTACTTCTGAGTCACGCCCATTATGAAAATAATTAATTGAATTACTCGGAATCCCATAATGCCTCCCACCCCTCCCCCTAATGGGGTGGGGGGCGGAGGATCGATAAGCGTTATCGTCCTGCTTGACATGACATGTAACTTTCCCGGAACGAATCTGTTTACAAACAAGTCGAAAGCCTTTGCTCTAGAGGTCGAAAGGTCATCATACCCCAATTGTATATATATATATTCCCATACATATCCAATCGGATATTCATAAAAGACTCAGACGCTTAGAAAAAAACTTGTTTATTTCTATTCATTATTCAGACTTATAACTCTAGAGTTACATTTGAATGTAAATGTTATTATTGTATATATCGAACATATATATATATGTGTACATATATAAAGATAACTGAACGTTACACAAAGATACAGGCAACGCTGGCGAATTGGGTTCCTGGAATATCAATCAATGAACGTTTACAATACGAAACTAAATTAAACTACAATCAAATCAAATCAAATAAAAATCAAATCAAAATCAAAATAAAAATCAAAATAAAAATGAAAATAAAAATCAAAATAAAAATGAAAATAGATATAAAAATAGAAATGAAAATAAATAGGAAATGTTCAAGTATTGGAAGAGCATTTAAAAATAATCGTAATCATAAATCATTAGTTGTCAAAGAGGGAAAAGTCGAGGAACGCGCGAGTCCGTGGAGTGTGGAATGTGGCAGTAAAATAGATGGATGAACGAAATGTGTACAGAAATCGAGTAAAAGTAACGGTAAGAGTAGAGTTAATAATAATAATAGTAATAGTAATAATAATAATAGTTGTTGTTGTAATAATAATTATAGCTATAGTTATAGTAATAGAGATAATGTTTATAATACAAATCGATTTGCATATATTTAGATTACTTGGGAAAAGGTCGTGGCAAGGCTCAAGGCAAACTGCGATCGATCTGGCGTCCAACAAACGAGAAATACATTACATATATCACATATATCATATATACCATATATATCATATATCTCACATATCTCACATATACCTCACATATCTCACATATATCTCACATATATCATATATATGGAATTATAGATGCGAGTACTTGATTTATATTGCACACGATCTGCCGTCTCATTCGCGCCCCCCCATCACTCGCATTGCTTACGGACACAGCTTTGCCATGCACTCACTATTGCTGTCTCCCTCTCACTCGCGTGCGCACGCGCCCCACGCAGCTGCCGCTCGCACTCTCTCACTCACTCCTATGCACAACAATGAACAAAAAACTTAATTCTTAACGCACGAGAATTCGCCTCTGGTCTGGGGCCCTGGCGTTGGCTTAGCTCTTTCAACTTATGTACATGATCGGTGAATACCGTTAGATTGAGTCGTAACAAACAATTGTCGAATTTCTAATTTCCACTTTTCAAATATCGAATTTCAATTTTCCCCTTTCAATTTTCAATTTTCAATTTTTTAGTTTTCAATTTACAATTTAAGATTTTCCTAAAACTAACGATGCGTCGATTGCAATCGTGTCCTTCGCGCCTCGCGCCCCACGCCCCACGCCTCACGCCTCATACATGACGCGAATAGTGGCCGACACATAAGTAATTCAACTACTTTGATTGACCCTCCTCCTCCACTCTCTCTATAGCATATATCCAGGATCTGGATTAGATAAAATATCAGTAGAAATCACAAATCCGTTGCCCCTAACAAAACCTTAACCACTGCTCCTCCTTCTAACACATCTCTTTCACTCCGCACAACAATCTATATGCGCGTGTGTGTATAATATATATGCGTGTGTGTGTGTCTGTGTGTGTGTGTGTGGCTGTGAGTGTGCATGTGTATATGTGTGTACATAGCCACATAAAACCAACAATTCCGCTTCTATAATTTTTACTAGATTCCCTTTTCCTAAAAACGGCCCCCGATCCCCCCAGCCCGATGCATTCCCCCATGAAACCCTTGTGAGCTATTGCTTTAGAACCTGGATATTACCTTGACTGTCCGTACGCATCGCCCCGCCTACCAGTGGGGACGAATCTCCTTGAAGAGCCACTTCTGGTAGCCATCGTTCACATCGCACTGGGCGAGGGAAAGCTGCTGCGTTGTGGGATGCAGAGCCATGCATTTTTTGTGGACACGATGGAGCAGGTGCTTGGTATGCTCATTGTAGCTCCATGGTCCATCGACGGTGCCCAGACGGCAGACGGCCAGCTTGATGCCCTGGCGGTCCGCCTCCACGCAACGCTCGCCGACGCCCAACTGGCCGACGGCATTGAGGCGCACCAACTGATTGTTGCCGCTGCCATGGCAATAGGAGAGACCCATGATGGCGGGCGGCTGATGGCCCATGGAGTCGAGACAGCCATCGGTGGCCACCGAGCGCAGTTCGCCCCAGTGCAGATTGGCCGGCAGAGCGGGGAACTTGTCAACCACATCGTAGGCAATGTTGTCCATGAACCATTGGAAGGATTTGCAGTTCAGTCGTTTCTTCAGCGCCAACTGTTCGCTTATGTCGCCCATGTCCAAGTAGCGGGCCAGTGGCTCGCGCGTGTAGAAGAACTCCTTGTGCGTGTCATCGAACCAGGTCTCAATGACGCGCTTGTAGTTGATGGTGATCAGTGGTCCCTTCTTCTTGCTGGCCAGCTTGCCGAAGTTGTAGGGCATGAAGCCGCGATAGACATGTCCGACGCGGGAGCAGGGGACCCACTCGATGCTGCCGCCGCACTGCCAGATCTTGAAGCTGAGCTCAAAGTTCTCGCCACCCCAGACCAGGAGGCCGGCATCATAGGCGCCCAGCTCGAGGAAGTACTCGCGATTGATGGCAAATAGACCGCCCGCATGTGTGGGGCTCCGATACGGTTCTGAGTTGTGAGCCCGACGGCGCTGCTCTCGGCGCGGCACCTCGTTCTCCTTGTACAACATGCCCCACTCGAAGATGCCGCGGAAGTGGTTGTCGCTCCCGTAGACCGGGCGGTACTCGAAGGTCTTGTGGTCGATGCCATCAATGATGGGTACCGTCATCACGGTGCGATCCCGATAGATGGGCGCCAGCAGCGGTGGCAGCCAGTTGAGGTTCACCTCGCAGTGCGCATCCAAAAAGACAATCACCTCACCTGCAAGCAAAAAGAACCGTTACAATCGCACACAATGACTGATAAGGAGGAGCAAATTACCCAAGGCAGATAAAATCTAACAAATAACTGAATTTCCCACCGACAGATAAAAAGGGCGACACGGAAAACATTCCGTGTGAGTAACACACAGACCGTAACCCATGTTACACCAGGGAACTAATTTTTTTAATTGAAAAATCGCTACTTGATAAGTGGCCAGGGATTTGCCAGGGATCGTAGCAAATTCTTGGGAAGATGGAATTTATTTTAGTATTGAAGCCGCGTGCTCAGTGTTCACTCAGCGTGGAACTAGTTCCGAGAAGAGAAGAGTTCAAACTTTGAACTCGCAACGAGGTGGCAAAAAAAAGAAAAGTTCTATCCGAAACCGGAAAAAAGTAGCAAAAAAAAATTGACATTGATTGATGACTTGGAAACTACGAGCGGCGAAGGAAGGTGGGGGGGGGACTATCGATGAGCAACCATCAGGTTGAACCCGAGCAATCGATGGGCTTTACTGGCTGGGTAATTAGCTGATCCTTGTGGCACTCACCCGTAGCTTCCATGGCACCGCGGGAACGCGTCCGTATGAGACCCTCCCGTTCCTTGTTGCGTATGACCTTGACGAGGCCATCGAACTGTTCCACATAGTCGTCCAGCTTCTCGCGCAGATTCTCCTTGTCCGAGAAGTCGTCCACCAGGATAATCTCGTGCAGCATATGCTTGGGCGAGCGATCGATGACCGAGTGCACGGTGCGCAGGAGCACCGAGAAGCCCTCGTTATGGAACACAATGATGACACTCGTCTTGGGTAGATCATATGGATAGTCCCAGTGCCTGCACTCCTTCAATCGCGTATCGCGCACCGAACGGTGCATCGATATCTCATCCGAGCAGGCAATATTCATGCCGTACTCCATTTCCGAGGCATCCGCCTTGTTCTTCTTGTCCGCCGACAACGTGTACGCATCTCCATTCTCGCCCGGTCCCACGCGCTCCTTCAGGTTCTTCGGCTCAAAGTTGCCCAGACCTGCAAACAAGCAAAAACAAACATCACTTAGCAAACGATAAACTGCCACTTGCGCACACACAGGGAAACAATGGGCCATCGGGTGGCTCCGAGCTGGCAACATATTTGCTCTGGGCCCCGCCAAGATCGGCTTCGGTAAACACATGAAGTGCAAACAAGGCTGCTCGATCTCTCGCGTGGCTTGAACACTTTTTAAGCAAATAATAAAAAGTTCAATTATTATTTTTAAAATTTAAACAATTGCAAAATTAACTTAAAAAATGTTCTCGTCCTTTGCCCGGGACTCCGTTCATCACTGGAGTCCCTTTCCTGCAGTCACTGATTTAATGTGTGTGTGTGTGTGTGTGTGTGTGTGTGAGAACTAAACAACGTACCCTCTACAAGCTTTGGCACTTCACGTGGTCTACTCTCCAGGCGCTGATGGCTGAACTTGGGTCCGCCGAAGCGCGTATGATAGGCCTCCTGGACGCGCTTGTGGTGATCCCCCCAGTTGGCCAGCAAGTAGAGAAGCGGCAAGACGACCAACAGGCACAGGGCCAAGCGGCAAATCCGGCCGCTACGTATGTTACTCACACGCATGTCCTCGAGGAATCCTTATATCGATTCCAGGTCCAAATCGGATTACAAACTCACTTGTGATATGAATTCTGTTGCTGATTCGCTTTTCCAATACTGTCGACGTGTCTAATACCTCTTCGACGGCGGCGTCGACGTCTCGGTCTCGGTCTCGGCAGTGATTTGACGGCTACAATGTAAAGCAAATGCAGAACAAAAAGTCAGTGAGCAGCTACGACGGCGGCGGCAACAGAAACATTGGCAGCGGCAGAAGAATTTTTGGTTACTTTGGATGCGGTGTTGATGTCAATGCACGAACGTTTGTTATTGTGTGTGTGTGTGTGTGTGCGTGTGTGCGCGCGTTTGAGTGTTATTTCTGATTTGTGTGAATCTGAAAGCAAGTGACTATTAGCGGGTTTGAAGCCTGAATGCTGTGTGTGTGAGTGAGTGTGAACGAGAACCAGATGAGCAACCGCTACAGCGAAAGCAGTGATCAAAAGGCAACAGCCGATAATTATAAATGAGCGTATCGACTGAGCGATTTAAAAAGTATTGAAACAAAACAATTACAGTTCAATGTAATTGGCTTACGCTTGTTTTAATTACATTAATAGACAACAAGATGCAATGCGCGCGACGTTTCCAATTGCAATGCAAAAATAATTGCGGTGTAAACGTAAACAAAAAAAAAACAGTATGTGGATATGCCACGCGTTTGACGTTTTCTAGCACATCAGGTGGCAATGTCTGCACATCAGCGCCAACTGGCGATACAAAATCAAAGCAAATGCCGGTTAAACGTCGATGGCTTGCAAATAAAAATGTACTAAAAAATACCACAAATACCATTTTTTCACTTATGTCTGATTCCTCGTTACGTTACGTGAACTGCATGTATACGGATATACGTGTAAGTTAACGTCACGGCCAACAGGTAAAACAATTTAAAAATAACAGCGGGTAATTTAATTTAATTTATTTATATGTATATAAAATAAAAATATTAATTGGTTATTTAGTTATTTCCTTTCCACTATTTTAAGCTGTCATCACAATTAATTCCAGGTTGCGTTTTGCAAAGGAACAGAAATCAATTAATAAAAATGCTCAATATTCGAGGACATACAATTATTTATTTATACATTCTACTACTCTACAAAACTTTATAATTTATATACATAAATATTTACAGTTATAGTGCAATAATTGCTTACAATTATTGCGAGTGTTTGTTTGATTTAATAATAATGGTTCAATAAATAAAATGGCAATTCGCTAATCGAGCGTTGAGCTTGGACAATTCATTATCAATATTATTGCCAACATTGTGAATTATCGATTATTTATTGTTCGATTGCAGCGTCGTTACGCTGCCTACGCGACGGCGGTCGAACAGGGGCTCGGGCTCGTTCAGTGCTCCAATGGCCGTAACCGCAGCAAATCCACCATCCCCAGGATGATCGTTTATCTTATGTCCCGCTTTTCCCAGATAATCGATTATCTCCTTTTTCACTCCAACCTCGTAATCGAGTTGCATGGGAATCAACTGATGGTGCATCCGTCCATCATTCACAGCCTGGGCCATGGTCTCGCCTCGAATGAGATACTTGATAATGACCTAGGAACGGGACAGATAATTGATTAATAATAAATTAATTAAAATATTGAAAAATATATTTAAATCATATTAGATTTACCGTTGCCACGCTTGTTGTGATTTTGGTGCCGCCAGCAGCACCCACCAACATGCGGACATTGCCATCCTTGTCGACGATGACCGCAGGACTCATTGAGGACATTGGCCGTTTGTGCGGGAATATGTAATTGGCCGGAGATGAGGGCACACCGAAGCTATTGATGACGCCCGGCGTCGAAAAATCGTCCATCTCGTCGTTCAGTATGATTCCCGTCAACGGGGATGCCACTTTGCAACCGAAGCTGAAAGCCAGAAGATGATCACAGGATGATAAACGAGATTCAATATAGGCACGAGGAAGGGGGAGACAAGGATCACACTCACTAGTTGTTAATGGTGCTGGTTATTGATATGGCGTCTCCATTGGCCGCCAGTACATTCATATGGGCGGTACCATGATCGGGCTCCACTGTGAAGTTGGCGCCGTAGTAGACATAATCCTGGGAGGTGGCGTCATCATGTATCAATTCTCTTATGTCGTGCACCATCTGTTTGCCAAGCATTTTGTCTAGGTGCTCCTTGATTTCCCGTCCCATCTCCGGATCATTCTCATAGTCACCCAAGTTGGAGCGAAGGCCATACGCGTGCTTGAAGCTCTCCACCACCCGCTGCCAGTAGATACCCTCATGCTCCGTATACAGTTCACTCAACACGTTCAGGATGAACGCCAGGAGTGGACCGCTCGTGGGCAATGGCGTTGTATACATGGTGTAACCTCCTGAAATGTTGGCTGTGATGTGTTCATGGCTTTCCCAGCGAACTCTGTGGGTGATTGAAAGATTATCGATAGAAATTTATCGATTTTTTAAAGTAGGGATACTCACTTGAAATTCTTGAGATCCTCCAGCGTTATGACGCCACCCAGCTTCCTGATGTCCTCGACAAATTTGACACCCGTGTCCCCGCCATCGTAGAGCTCCCCGGCGCCGTTGTTGGCGATCCGCTCGAGGGTGTTCGCTAGGGCGGTACGTTTGATGTAGTCGTGCTCGACGTAGGGCTCTCCCTGGTCGTTCAGAAAGACTTCGGATAGTCCTGGATCTTTCTTGATCTGTGGAAGCTTAGATTTTATGGCCGCCGCCAGATAGCGGGACACCACATGACCGTCGCGTGCCAATTTAATCGATGGCTGGAACAGATGCTTCCATGGGAGGCGTCCATATTTCTGATGCATTTCCCAATAGCCAAGAATCTCACCGGGCACGGCACCGGCCGTTGCGCCCGTTATGTCCGTCTGGCCGACAAACATGTCCTTGTGGGCGGCCGCTGGTGCCGATTCACGTGCCACAACCGTTTCTATGCTACGCGTCCGGCGCGTATAAATGGTTGCCACGAAGCCACCGCCGATGCCCATGGAATGGGGCAGCATTATGCCCTCGCAAAGAAGGGTCGCAATGGCGGCATCGACGGCCGAGCCGCCCTCCTGCAGTATATTACCGCCCACATCGGCACAACCAATGCCGTTGGACACCACCGCTCCGGTTACATACTGTGTTTCCGTGGTTCGCAGCCCAAAGTACAGGCCAAGCGTCAGACCAATGACCAACAAGGCCGCCACCAGCAGCCATAGAACAAATTTTTTGTTGAACTGCAACCTGAAATGTCACGAAAAATCGATTTTAATTAACGGCGTTAAATAGCTGAAAGGTGCAAATCGCGATCAATGGACTAATTAAACTCAAGTGCCTTCCCCGCCCCCGCCACCGCCCTCACCACATCGCATACACTCCAGGCGGGACCACTCGTTGAGTGGTCATTTTGTGGATCGATCACTTCTGATACCGTAATCCATTTTCGTGCTCTCCTCTTGACATTCACTCACCAAACAACCCACACTGCGAATACCCTTACTTCCAGAAAAAATACCGCTATTGAATGGAACATCCGAAACTGAATCGAAACATGATTTCTGCGTCCCAGCCTACTACTAAATGGGTACTTCGAGTACACACACACACACACATATATATATATATATGCATATATGCTCATATGGAAGCTTAAGTCGGGAAATTGGTATCTGTTTGGGTGTACCATTCCACTCGTTCCAGCCACTCCACTGCACGCGCTATCAGAGCGGTAGGTACAGTTATTCCCATGACGTCACACACACAAATCACATCCAACTCTGAAGAAGTGGAAACCCTTTCTCACTTTTCAAATCAATTAACGTTTAAATAACGGAATTTCAATGGATTCTCAGAGTTTTCCTCAAATAGACCAGACGGACAGCTGTTTTTGGGAGCTGAGAAACGCCCTGGCCAGTCAGTCGAATTAATCGCAGCCATAAGTCTGGCCCCTTCTGCTTTCCTTTTGATTCCCATAAATGATTTGTTGACTAATTAGTGATTTATGATCCAAAACAACTGTTAGCTTTGCAATGGCCTTAGGATTCCTTTTAATCGAATGACTTGAGTCAACACATCAAGCCATAAATATTGAATTTATTATTCAAATCAATAAATTGTATTGAAATCAAGAATGGCCAAGTGTTTGCTTTGATTTCAGATGGTTTTATTAAGGAAATCTAACGGTATTTATGCCGATCGTTAGCAGAAATTATCGAATTTTTAATGGCCCACCAGAGAAAGGATATAAACCGAGACCGTAAACTATTTCCGCCCTCGGACTAACAATTAATGTTTATGACTTCTGGAGAAAATAATCGAAATCGAAAATCGAGGTCCAAGGGTCAAACTTCTGCGAGGCACTGTCCGTGAATGGTGCCGATCACCTGTCGTGTCCCTAGGGATTTACGGCACAGGCCGAAGCCATTAAGCACACCGTCTAGTTGACTCTTATCGGGGCACACACTCGTTTGTCTGGGTTCTTCTGAGATAATGTCGGTCGTAAAGCCGTTGGTTGGGGCCATAAAACTCGACAGCTCCATTAACAAGCAATTTTCTATAATTAACGCCGATTTTCAATCGCATTAGTCTTACGAGCGAAATGGGAAAGGAGCGTCAAGCACGCGACTAGAATCCCAACTCGATCGTATCTCCAGAACTAAGTAACTTCGAGTGTTTTGATACTTCCAAGCGCTCCCAGATTTGCCAGTCACTCCATGATTCGGCTGAAATTCTGCTTATCATTGTCATATGAATAAGTTAATATATATTAATTGGTATATTTTATACTTATTATTTATATACCAGAAATTTGTGGGCCCCTACCTCTGATTGACCTTGCAACCCCCAGCCTCGTCCAGTTGTACTTGGACTTGTCTTCCAGCCCCGTCCAGTTGTACTTGGACTTGACTTCAACTCCCTATCTCTGTCCTAATATATCAGCATTTATATATCACTATCTGCGATCTGATCCCGAGTACTGGAATCTAGGGTATCTGAACGATCGCTTCGAGTTTTTTTTTATCTCCTCATCTGGAAATTCTCTGGCCACAAACTTTATTTCATTGTTTTCAACTTTTGATCATTATCGCAGATCATTTATAGACGTCGTATAGCCGGATTAATCCAATGCCAAATCAGCTGATGCCAATGGTATTTATGGTATTTATTATGCTATTAGATACTGACAATAAACAATTCCCAGGGTGCTTTCAATCAAACTGAACTATCGGATAAAATGTCTCTACATAAGGCGTGATTCTGGAGCCCAGAGATAAGATGGAAATCTAATCTTAGACATATTTGAAAACGAGACTCGCTGACGTGACATACCTTGGGCTTTATCACGATATCCACTATGGGATGTACCAGAATAATTGACAGATATCTGCTAATGGATGTCTGAAGCCGTACTCTTTGTTCTTCGTACTGTCAGCACCCGTCGAGACCCACACAAAAGCCAGAAATGTGGTAATTGCTCCCGTAATCAAAAAATGGTAGTTAGGCCTGTCCATTATTTCAATAATTGAGCTCTCAATTGTCTTTGGCACATTTATAGCACAAATATTTGTATTTAGTTAGGTAATTACCGACGTCACAGACAATACGAAAAATCTATTTATATATAATTGTTTTCAGTTTTCAGTTTTTGCTTTTATATTTTTATTACATGACGTAACGTCGAGGTTTTTAAAGCCGGGAATTTTCACCTAATGACCAGAATTGGTAGTCGGTATTAGTCCAGGACCTGTACACCTGCGGGGTCCTCAAGCAAACGGAGCAGCCGAAGAGCCTACAGTGGATCTCTTTCGCTGCCGGCGTCACTGGCAGCACCTTTGGCGGTCTTAGAGATAAACTTATAAAATTGAGCCTCCGGCCCGTTCAGATCAGTTTTTATCTTGGCCCTCCGTTTAGATCGGTTAATACCGATACTGAAGGAGAGCCCCATCAATTAATTAAAAAAATAAATATAGTCGACAACAAAATTACTTTTTACACAGTCAACCCCCTCCTTAGTCATCGACCATACACTTGCGGGGTCCTTATGCAAGCAAAGCAGTCAAAGGGTGTACAGTGGGTCGCAAATACTGAAAAACTTTATTAGATTCTCATTTTTATATTTCTAATGTTACATCACATGGAGACTTTTATAGCCGCGAGCTTCCACAACATGACTACAACTGGAAGCCGGTACTAGTCCATGACCGTACACTTGTCGGCTTCTCATACACGAGCAGTCCACGTAAAAGGTGCTATAGTGGGTCGTAAACACTATAAGTGCGACAGCTTATATTTATTTTTAGCTCATATTTTAACTGACGGGAAACTCGATTCAGTTTTGTTGTTTGTTTCATTTCCATTTGTTTCACCAATTAAGTTCTTTGCTTCTCCATTAAGCGGGAAATTCGAAAGACGAGAGACGATTATTTATCATTAGATTTACAGTTCGTTTGACTGATTTGGCCAGAGGTGTATGACACCGTCGGGTCTCCGGTCGGCGCTGTACGGAGCTGTACGTTGTTTTTTCTATGGAACAGGTTTCCGAAAGGTATGGCTCGTACTTTGGCACAATGTTTACGTTCTCGCATTTGATATTTATTCAAATTTTTTCGATTTAACCGTTTCGGAGAGGCAACAAGTGTTTTGCGAGTTGTTAACGGGGTCAATGTCGTTGCCGAAGAGGAGGAAAAAACGTCAAGCCAAAATGAATAAATATTCACGATTATTACTGCCCGCCTAATTATGAATAATTATTAATGATTGTTATTCATTAATCGTAATTATCGGCATCGCTGGCTGTACCTTGGGTAAATTAACTTTAATGTAGATTTCAGAATTTTTCAGTTGGATTTTCCAGAAGGGTTTCCAGCTGTGAATCCCCAAAGTGAAAGTGAATCAAGCCCATGGATTATGAAGGAGAAGGAGGGAGTAGGGGTGAGAAGGGCAGGAGGGCAGGAGGGCAGCAGGAGTTGGAAAGATTGTGCAATAATCCAAGTCAGAGATGAACATTTACCTTCTGGGTGAAAGACTGCGTGTTTATGGCATTTAAGTTTATGGCGGGTCTTATTAAAAACATAATTTGTTTGGCAATGTTGATTATCTTAATCTTATCAGAGCTTATATCCATAAATGGCTTTATTTAGCACCTGGCTAAGCGATACAATGATCCATTGAGAAATACAGTAAATTCCTATTGTGGCCGCAATTAAAGTGAACCGTTCGAGTCATAAAGCTTGATAATTGCAGAGTTTTGATAGGTGCACTCCGATAATGGGCTACGATATACCTTATTCCGAACAACAATAATCTAGCTCAAAACAATTAACACCAACAATCACAACAATTACAACAATAATAACTAAATTAATGGCAGCTCCCGAATCAACGGAGATCAGATACGTTTTTTGCAGTGTCTCTTCGGATGGCTGGGCGAAGGGTAACAAATTTTGAGCGTCAGGCGGAAAGTTCGAAAATTCGTTTCAGTTGTGATTCTAACAATTTTTCTATTTTTTTCCATAACAAACACGAAACACAGAAATCAAATTGATAGACCGAAAGATTCCCTGTAATTTCAGGGGAATTTAATTAATATTTTTAATATCCAAAAGCCCTCCAAGTGCCGCCTTCACTGGGCAGTACTAGGAATCTTCTGGAATCTAGAATCTCGAATCTCGAATCTCGAATCTCGGGTTTCGAATTTTGTTATCTTTTCTATAATCAGGTGAGTGGCATATTTCACCACGAATTTATATAAAAATAATTTCAAAATATTTTTTAATATTTTATTCCATTTTTTTTCTAATTCGTAGGTCGATCCCAACTCGCAGTAGAACCTCCCCCACTTATCGAGTGATCGACAGATCGCGGGGTATTCGATATACAGGGTATACAGCGGCCCGAGATCTCGGCTGACTACTAGTGATTGGAAAGGTCTGTGTGTTTTTGCACTTAATTATTTTGAACATTTTTGTTGTGTTGTTTTAGACTCTTTTCATTTTGTCTTCCGTTTGATTCCGATAGGAGGCAACACGTTGATAAGAGGAGTACCTGAATTACAATTGAGACAACGGGAGTGTAAGGCTTTTAATTAAAATTTGGGCTGCTCTTGAGATGATCTCAGTGAGTGAATCAGCGGGCAGTTGGCTACCCAAATGATTGATCAGCCATTGATTATCAACTATCGTCCATCGCCTATCGCCTATCGTCTATCGTCCATCGCTTTGTGGCAATTGCCCAGGGGGAACCTCAGCAGTAAAAACTACTTGAGGTTTTGATGACTAAGAATCTACGTAACTCGTGACTGCCGTACATCATATATCAAGTTCAAGTACTTCACCTCTTACAGAGCTCAGAGCCGATGAGATACTTATATTAAATAATAAATATATTTATTAAATCTAATAATACGCAAATTGATTTTACCGCCTCAAAAACTGATATTTTTATCGCCCCGAATGAAGCTGAGAGTTAAGTCCCCTTTTTGTAGGGGACGATCAAATTAATTAAGAAACCAATGGACTCCCTATAATTGAACTAAATATGCAGAGTTGTGATGGTGTGGGAGGGGGAGGGGGAGGGTGGCAAAACATGGGGGATACCCAAAACAACAACTTTTAACACTTACCTCATATTTGCAATTTTCAGCTCTGCAGGCGTCGAATGCGAATTTAATTTTATAGAATGGGGTTTCTTTTAAAAACAAACACGTTCGATCATTGACCGACTTTGCATTAAAAACAAATCAAAACAATAAACAAAAACAGGTGTAAAAATTGCGAGGTGCAGATATTGAAGCGGAGTGCAGGCAAGGAGTTTGGAGCCACTGTCAGTGCACACGTTGAAGGAATCGTGTAAACTAAAAATTAGACGGCGTTGTTTTGATTTTGAATTTTGTCAATTCGCCAATTCTACACTTTGCACACAATGAACTGAGAGACAGGTAACTGTGCACCTGTCGCGCTTGCCGTCGACTGATTCCGCGTGTGTTTACAAACGGCCGCATTACAACTTTGTTTCGATTCCGCTGTTTGGGCTTTGATTATATTTTTCTTCATTTTGTATGCACCTTTCTTAACTTTAGTAACTGTTCTTTATCGAAAGCGCCAGTGGAACACTCTCGCTCACACACACACACACACACACACACACGCGCAGAACACTAACGGACGCTGAGAGCAGTTGTTGCCAATACGTTCCCCATATACGAGTCCGTCAAGGTGTGAGTTGTACGGAAAATGAAAACGAACTTAACGAAACGATACCTGACGCCGCCGTGTGCGTATGTATGCATACAAGATGACCTTGTATATGAATGTATGTGTTTACGCAAAACAAAATCAAACGTGAAATACAAAGTTTAATCCGAGCTTTTCAGTGGCAGCTTTTTCAAATGTCTGCCAGCTGATCCGCAGCCATACGTCTCATCTCTCACACGCACAAGCCAGTCTATGTGATCATCGGCTTGGCAAACATATGCTACATAGGCAAAAGCTTGATTTGCATGGAGCGAACAGCTGTGATTTTTTACCTCAAGAACAGCTGATCTTATAGCTTAAGTTCTCCTTTTTTTCAACAATCCCAGTGAAGGTCACACTTGTGCGTATGCTTGGGTTAAAAAGTCGTATCGTATGGCGGTCCATCACTAAAATTTGACATTTATTTAGTTCACAAACGAATGTGTATATAAGTATATGGAACACTGTGCTTTATCCGCCAAAAACAATGATTAATTTTAACTATAAGATAAGTGTGAATATGTTAATGATAATAATTGCTACACGTTGTTGTTGGTAACATTGGTAATGGGATAGTAATTTTTTGAAATTTGTACGTTTCGTCTGTTTATGTGGTGCTTATTATGAAATTTTGTATAAGGTCCCGCCCTTAATTGAGCGCCCCCCTTTAACGGCTTTTCATCACTTAACGCCAACGTCCCATAGGTCCAGCAACCTTGACGGTATATTGAGTACTGCGTCGTTTCATCTTCTGCTGATGCTCCTGCTCAATCATCTTGATTGCGGCAGGACCAAGTGCCACATAGGGCATATTCGGATCCGGAACAGTGGGCATCGGCAATGGAACTTTTGATGCGCGACTAAAGTTCGGCAATGGTGTATTCTTCTTCTGGTGCACCAGATCCGTGTACCCCAATTTGCGGCGCTGCTGGGGCGTTATCTTGTCGCAGTGGCACATCTGATGGATGTGCAACGCACGCTCCAGGTCAAAGTAACGATCACAGAACTTGCACTGCTTTGCGGGATTTGCAATTGTTGTGTTGCTATCGCGGACACGGCGATTACGGAACCTGGCCTTAAAGTCGTCATCATGGGTGCGACGATGAGCGCTCAGTAGAGATTTGATATTGAAATTGGCTCCACAGGCGCTGCAACTGTAGGTGGGCCTATGCTTAAAGCTAAGCTGACTGCGTCGATTAATCACCAAGTGCTCAAACTCAGTTGACATGCGCCCGCCCATGCCACGAGCGAACTTGTCATCAGTGTCGGCATCATCC
Source organism: Zaprionus lineosus (assembly GCA_035044505.1). Classification (NCBI taxonomy): domain Eukaryota; kingdom Metazoa; phylum Arthropoda; class Insecta; order Diptera; family Drosophilidae; genus Zaprionus; species Zaprionus lineosus. The sequence continues at coordinate 39,485 of JAWNNX010000266.1, forward strand.
TCGTCGTACACATGGGGTGACAGTCCATTACGTCTTGGGGTTTGCAAAATATCTAAAGGAAGACGAAGAACCAATGATTATTTAAATAAATATTGAAAACTACATTTTCGAATTGAGTTTTCTTATGGTAAATTATTAACGGTAAGAAACACAAAGTCTGCAACCAACGATTGAATTTACTTTTGTCTACAGATTTACCTCTGACTTTGCATAAGTCTTTTAAGCACTTACTTTCAGTAGCTTCATTTTTATTACGTTTAGTAATTGAAACATCAGTTTTAACCTTCAATTGCTTCTTTTTTTTATGAATTTGCTTACGCGGCGGAGAAGGTATATCACTGCCAGTCTCACTGGAGCGTACGATGCGGCGCCCTTTTCCTCGCAAGGATGTCACTTGGCTGGAATCAGAGGCATTCTTAAGCTTGCGTTCAACAGTCTTACGTGAATTAACAACGTCAATTTCCGAATTATCATAGGGTAATGGTTTTTGGTAGCGCTGGTATTGCGATGCCTTGTGCTGTTTCATATTGGTATATAATTGTGATCCTTGGAATACTTGGAAAGTTTGAAAATATGTACGTGTTAAATTTTTTTTTTTTTTGGGATCACACGTCCCCAATTGTAAGACTTAAAAGGCACTATGTATTATGAAATATATTTCTATGTATGTTTAAGTCATTTGAAAAATTTCAATTTGAACAGTGTTAAGCAACGCGCTTAGATAGATTCTAATACACAATGTAAACAGTAGTGGGCGCTTCATTAGTATAACATTATTTACAGAGTTGTGAGCCAACTATGTTTTATTAAATACAATTTCTTACTTTTGAAGAACCTTAAATAATATAATACAATAATAAATAATATAAAGTTATATTAGAGTGTACTAAAAAATTTATCGATAGTCGTGACGTGGGTACCTATTGCATATGTTGCTCTTTTTGCGCTAACGCTGCTCTGTATTGCGCTTACGAGCTCTTGGCTATTACGTCCCCCTAATTACGGCTGGCCGCGTGCATATTTTTGGCAGCCAACAATAAATTGCAAACGGCGCGAATTTATCAAGTGTTTACGATTTCAGTAACAGTTAAATAAATTCTTTTTTAGTGGAACTGTTTTTATCATTGGTGCTGTGCAATTTAGAATATGAGTGATACGCGTGAACAAATTTTGGAACAAATTAAGCTACAAGGCGATGTTGTGCGTAATTTAAAAGCAGCAAAGGAGTCCAAGCAAAAGGTCAGTAAAAATGCGTGTACATATGTATGTATAATTGTATGTATGCAAATGCTTGGAAAATATTTGTATCTACATGATAAATGTTAATGGAATAGCTCCAAACACATTCAGTCATATCCATATTCATATATATGTATGCATATATATATATATTTATATATATATATAAGAATGTGGGAAGGTACCGTACGATTGATTGTTCTTTTATCCCATACATACGCACTTCTTTTGTATCCTGTTGCACCGTTCGCAAATACACATACACACACGTAACTGTAATTGCGTATTGCATCAGTTGCCTGTACACATTCAGACACACATGCGTATTTACGTACGCGTCTCTCGTGATTAATTTACAATACATCACAGCACGCCACAAAATACATTCACCTTTTGCTACGTTGGCAGCTTCATTATTAAACTTTGTAATAGCATAACTCCCAATTAAGATTGCATGCACACAATAGAGCTTAGTTTGCAGTAGCAAAAACAAAATAACAGAACTTTCACATTCAAAGAGTTGTTGCTCTTGTATTTGTCCCATACTGTAAATGGATGGAAGTTGGTCTCTGCCGTTCAGTCAGTCAACCTTCAAGTAATCTACCAAGACTTTTTGTTGCTATCTCCCCTCGCGCTCTCCTCACCGCACTCAACTTCAATCGTCGCTTTGTCCCCCCTTTAATGTTAAATGTGCCTTGTTGTTTTTGTTATTGTTATTGTTATTGTGATTGTGATACTCTTGTGCTCATGACCAAGTGACTGGCTATGCAAGAGGCTTAACTTTGCTGCTGTGGCTAATGCCAATGCTGCACAAACCAGCTTAGCAACAACCGCAACTCTAGGCACCTCAGGTGCTTGTACGTGTGATGTGTATGCGTGTGTATGTGTGTGTGTATTTGTAAGCTCAGAGGAACTGCTTTAACCAACACAACATAATTAACATTCATAGAATTCAAGAGCGCAAAATCAGCTGTTTGTGCCACTAGATGAATGGAGATGATGTCGTTAAGATTTATAAATCGATTTATCGATTTTTTTTTAAACTGATTTATGATTTAATATCCGTGCTTTCAAAAAGAGAAAAATTTAAAAACAATCAAAAATATATATTTAATTTTTGATACAAAATCAATATGTGGAATATGTGTGCAATTGTTTTATTCGGTAATTATAGGTAACCAATAAAATTGTGAAAATTGGATTTTTTTTTTTTTAACGCACGCAATTTATACAGTTTATACATATACTCGTATATTTTTTTTTTTATCGAAAGTCCCTTTGAGATAGTGTTTTCGGGGATCGTGATCTATTAGGTGGAAAGATCGTAACTTTAGTCGATAAGCGATTTGATAGTTTGCATGCCTGTGAAAATTAATAAATGTCCTTGAACCTGCCGAACTGGCAAGGTCGTCGCGGGGTCACTGTTCCAGTGGCTAAAACTTTCAATATAAACTTCAAGTGTTCCAAAGTGTCAAGTGTTTAAAAACATGTTTTATGCCCAAATTGAGAAACAATTAAAAAACACAGCTCATGGCCGGCGGTCAAAAGAACGCAAATATTTTGTATAGCGTTGAATTAGTTATTTGAATAGTAGTTATTATTTAAATATTATACGCACATACACCAATACTAACATAGACTTACCCACACACTCCACTCACATACACACGCATTGGTTTTGTACATTCAACAAGTTTCACTTATTTCGTAAATAACTTTAATTATTTTCAAAATCGCTGAGTTGATCAAATTAACTGAAAAGAGAAATAGAAAAAAAAAAAAATTAAAGAAAATAAGAAATAAAAAAATATGAACAACTCTAATCGGTTTTTTTTACTGTTGTTGTTGTTTATTAGGTTTGAAAAGAGCAAATGCAAAGTTGTTGCTACAATTAAGCGAACAAAAATAGAAAAGTAAAAAGTAAAAAGTAAAAAGTAAAAGAGAAAAAGAATAAAGAAAAAAGACAACAATTAAAATCAGAAACGAAATTCAAAATGTTGCGTTCAATTGGCCGCCAGTGGCGCTGTAGTGCTGCGTTTCAGTGCCGTTGTCTAAGTCCTGCTCGCCAGCAGCATCCGCTGGCGCCATCTAGCAGAGAGCGCGCGTTATCAACTGCCGTTGGACAACATTTGAAAGCAAAACAGCAACAACAACAACAAATACAAGAACAACAACAACAACAACAGCAACAAATGCATAAGGTTAGCATCTAAGTTCACTTTTCAAGGATTGCCAAGTTACCCACAACTTTATTTTTTTTTTCTTTTATCCATTTTAGATTGACGAGGAGGTGTCTAGGCTTCTGGCATTGAAGGCCAAGCTCGGCAGCGATGCGGCGCCCACGAATCAAAAGTTCATCTTAAAAACACCCAAGGGCACTCGTGACTATGCGCCGCAACAGATGACACTGCGTCAGAATGTTCTGGACAAGATTGTGCAAGTCTTCAAGCGTCACGGCGGCGAGGCCATTGATACGCCCGTCTTTGAACTTAAGGTATGAACTGAATGACACTTGAAATGAGAGTTTCCTAATTTGATTCTTTAAATACTCTTACAGGAGGTGCTCACAGGCAAATATGGCGAGGACTCAAAGCTTATTTACGATCTGAAAGATCAGGGCGGTGAGATATTGTCAATGCGCTATGATCTCACTGTGCCGCTCGCCCGCTACTTGGCCATGAACAAGATAACCAGCATCAAGCGGTATCACATCGCCAAAGTGTACAGACGGGATAATCCTGCGATGACGCGTGGTCGCTACCGGGAGTTCTATCAATGTGATTTCGATATTGCCGGCACCTACGATCCAATGATTGCGGATGCGGAGTGCGTCAAGATTGTGGCCGAGGTGCTGGACACACTTGACATTGGCGACTATGTGATCAAGCTCAATCATCGCCAGCTACTCGATGGCATGTTCGAGGCATGTGGCGTGCCAGCGAGCAACTTCCGCGCCATCTGCTCGGCTGTTGACAAATTGGACAAGGTATAATTGGACGGAGTTTGCCAGTCGTTCAGTTGCTAATCGAAATACTCATTTGCAGTCGCCCTGGGAGGAGGTGCGTAAGGAAATGGTGGAGGAGAAGGGGCTGGACTTGGCCACGGCTGAAAAGATTGGCGAGTATGTGCGCCTAAGTGGAGGCACTGAGCTTGTTGAACAGCTGCTGGCGGATCCCAAATTGAAGGCAGTGCCCACCGCAGTCAAGGGACTGGAGGGCATGCAACTGCTCCTCAAGTACTGCGCCATCTTTGGTCTGGAGAAACGAGTGAAGTTTGACTTGAGTTTAGCTCGAGGTCTTGACTACTACACAGGAGTCATCTACGAGGGCGTTCTTCTGGAAGATCCCAATGCTGCTGGCGCACCCATCAAAAAGACGCAGGCCGTGTCCAACGGTGAGCAATCCTCGGAGCAGGGCGGCACCGTTGGCTCTGTTGCAGGTGGTGGACGCTATGACAATCTCGTGGGCATGTTTGATGCCCGCGGCAGGGCTGTGCCTTGTGTAGGTGTCTCCATTGGAGTTGAACGAATCTTTGCGGTGCTCGAAGCCAGATTTGCCGCCAGCAAAGTTAAACTGCGAACCAACGATGTGGAGGTGTTTGTCGCCTCTGCCCACAAAGGACTTCACGAGCAGCGACTCCGTGTGCTCAATCAGCTCTGGGATGCGGGCATCAAGGTTAGTGAAAACAATTATTTTCCTTCCTGCCACAGACTTAAATTAACCATTTTTTGCGCAGGCGGAGCATTCCTATAAGCTGAACCCCAAGCTACTGGCGCAGCTGCAACACTGCGAGGAGCATCAAATACCGCTGGCTATTGTCCTGGGCGACGCTGAGCTGGAGCAGGGACTAGTTAAGCTGCGGAACGTGACTACCCGGGAGGAAACCAGTGTGCCCCTCGCCGAGCTGCCCAGCGAGATTCGCCGTCGCCTGCAGAACTAGCCGACATGGTCGTTCCTCGCTTCCGGCTCATCCTCGCATCGTCCAGATACTTACGCGCTTCACAATGATGACATTTTTTTTACTAGTTAATTTATAAACGCATCGAATGTTCGTTTCCACTTATTTTTTTTAATAGTCCTTTCTGTGCTCTCGTCTCGGAGGGGCAACCAGTGCTACTTCCTAATTATATATACGCGTACACCTACCATTTATCAAATCGTAGGAATAAGTTATAGCAACTTATACCAAAACAGGAGACTAAATATAAAATAAACTGCAATCGCAATCGCATCCGCAATCGCATCCGCATCCGCATTCGCATTTGCATTTAAAAAATACGTAGAAAATACTAAAATCCAAATCAATGAAAATAGAAACCTGAGGAAATGCGCTCAGAGAGCAATTAACTGTGTTTCATTTGGGGCGGGTGTCCTTCGATGGGTGAGAGGATGTCCTCTCAGTCTATGAAGTTACCCATTGAACAGTTGGTGGGATTCATTGGGTTTGGGTTTGGGGCTGGGTTTCTCCTCCTTAAGACAATCCTTGCCTTGACTGAATTTTACCATTTCTCGATCCCAATCCCATGCTCCTGCAGGATACTCATCCATCTATAAATTAACATATATTTATATAAGTATTTACACATTTATTGCTGCACTTGCATATCCTTGTTTGTTTGAATGTCCTGTGTGCTTTTATTTACGAGTCTCACATTTCACTCTTTCAACAGGTTGTCAATCTTTAACTTGACAGTCTTCAAGGACACAACACACGTTGCAAGTAGACGTCAAGGATGCCTTAGGAATATCCTTGTTATTCCTAAGAGCCAAATCTTTGGAATTTTAAAGCGAAAATCCTACGCCTGAAGATCATCTGGTATTTTTAATGATCCTCTTGGTTAACAGAATGTAGATGTCACATAACGCTGAATGTTAACACTATGTAACTGACTTTTAACATTATGTAAGTGAATGTTAACTTTAACTGAGTACAAGTAATGTTAAAATAATGTTAGCCCCCAAATTGTTACATGAACTATGTAAATATTTTATAACATAACTTTTAACATTATGTTAGCTGATGTTAACAGAATGTTACGATGTCTATGTGTTAAATATGTATTATATTTTAGTCACTTTAATAACAGAGAAAAGTATCCTTTGCTTTCTTAGATCCTGCCAGTTGGCCGCATAGATTGTGAGTAAGGAACAGCGTCGAGTGCGCAAGGAAGCACAAGGTAAAGAGGAAGCATTTGGTCAAGGAAACCCACAAGATGCCGGAGACATTGCCAGCAACGGCAACGGTGACCGCCAGCAGCATAGATTGCACAGTTGCGGTGCTGAAGGTGCCCACCCCCACGATGCAAATGCCGCAGGTGTGCAACCTCCAGAGCCTGGGGCTCATCATGGAGCCGAACAACATCAACATCGAGCTCAATCCTGCGGCCACGTCCTCTGACATCAAGGTGAGTCCACAATTTACATTTATTAAGGTCAACAGCTGTGTAGGTAGGTCCTTGTCTGAAGGTCCTTCATACCTTTACTAAGAAACAGTCCCAACAACGCGCATTCCCTCATTCCCTGTCCCAAGGAGAGGGGCATAGATATTAAACTCCAAATATGATTGATCCTTGTATATATCTAAAATTGGATAATCCTGCGATGACATTTTGATATATACACATATACATACATAAAATTGAAAGGATATCTCCGACTCATTGCGACATTTTCCAGCCCTGAAATCATGAAGGATTCTCCTCTAAAGATTCGTGTTATGTTTTTTTTTGATGTTATCGTAAAATCGGTATTCATTTGGAATGAGTTGATTGATAGGGAATTATCTGATAACGGGATATTCCTCGCAGGATATTCCTTGACCTGAAAAATTAAAAAATAGTTCTGAATGTGTTTTTAAGACCAAAAATCATCTCCAAGTTTTGAATACGATTCGATACTTAAATTTCTGGAAACAAAAAAATTTGGAAATATATATCGTTATCCCAACTATCGGGTGGCTGAAAAGGAAGGGATGGGGGATGGGGGATGGGGCTGATGGACTGTGGGTCGGGGATTACATGTGAATGAATAATACGATGTTCAGACCCCACCACTCCCTACACCCCTAAGGGGCATCTGCGGCCAACTTAACTCGGTTGTTGAAATATTGCATATCGTATTAAAATGTTTGAGTTATGTGAATCTCACGAGGTCCTTCAATATTATTATTTATTTATTATTTCTTGTATCTTAAATTTAAGTTTTATATATATTTTTTTTAATTTATTAAATTTAAAATGTTTAAAGTTCAAGGATTAACTCGCAGCAGTTTTACAGCTAGCATGAATAATGTGAATAATATGAATATCCTTGAGTTAAGGCGAAAAAAACTCAGTTGCTTCGGGTATGTCGTATGAATATATACTTTTGTTCAGCTATCGATCAGCTGAGAGTTTCGAAAAACAAGGACACGTTTCAGTTTGTCCAATGCCCAGAGCAAGTCCTGCGACTCGTTGGCAACTGGAAGAGTTAATTAGGCAGGAGCACAGGGTATATTGTAGCCTGTCACCGCGAATCGAGTGTGCGGTAACTTGATTTATATTCCAGCGATGCTAATGGATCGAAATCTGTAGCTACCCCTTCCCCCTCCCTCCCTTCGTCGCAGCATCCCTCCATCCCTTTATCCCTCCCACCCCTCCCCTTTTCGAGTCTGTCCGTTGTGTAATTTAATTATGCACACGAAAATGTCAAACGGTCGCTTCTGCTCCTCGCAACGTTTTTACACTCGAATTGAGTCCTGCCGCTCGATGATGGCTTGTCCTGGCTGCCGTTGCCGTTGCTGCTGCTGCTGCTGCTGCTGCTGCCGCTGATGCGGATGCGGATATGAATGCGAATGCGGATGCTGCCGCTGTGGTCGACGCATTTTTCATGCTTCAGTGCGTGCAATTTGGTCCTGGGACAGAGGGAATACGGGCGATGGTTGGTGAGGGGGTTGAGGGAGGGTAGCTGGTAGCCGGTAAGAGGGGGGAGGGGAGGGGATCTGTGCGTCCGTCTCATCTCATTTAAATGACCTAACCCAGGATGCGTTTCTGATTTTGACAGGCGGGCGACACTGACGCTGCCACTGCCACTGGCACAGCCACAGCCAGCGACGCCTACGATGCTGCTGGCGTTGACGCAGGTCCTGACGCTGACGTTGGCAGCGAAAATTCGGACTAATACACAATTTAAGTATTTAAATTTTATTTAATTTCCTTACGTTTTCATTGCCCAAGAAGATTTGTTGCTGCTTCGATATATTTAATTGTTGTTGTTGCGCTCCTTGTGTCATCCCGCACTCGGGGCATTGTCCTTGCGTAGAGTATACGCACAGTGGCTCAAGTGTTGATTTTTCTGGGTTGTGGGATTCTAAATAAAATTCTGTTTTCTTCGATTCTAAAATAGAAATAAAAATATTCTAATTGCACATAATTATTAATTAAATATTTAATTATTATTTATTATTACTTTAAATATTATTTTCAGTTTTTTATTTTTTTTTAAATAATTGAAATTTCTGTTTTTTATTTCTTTTAATTTTATTTAAAATTTTCTTCTTTAAATTTATTATTTATCTTTGAATTAGGAAAATTTAAAACTCGATCAACTAAATTTTTAATCAATCAATAAAAATTTACATTTTGTTTTCAACTTGAATTTTTCCCCTTGACTGAATTCACAATGTTTCAGTTTTTATAGACAGCCAGAAAATTGTAAATTATTAATTTATTTTTAAATAATTTTTAATATCTTAATTTTAATAAATTTTTAGGTTGAATCTTGAAAAATATTCCAAATCCCCAAAATGGAGTAAATCACGTAAAATTACTTAATTCTTAAAAAAATAATATAATTAATTAATTAATTATTTATAAATAAATTCACTTCCTGTTTGTGATTCTCCGCCCACTGTGCAGCGGCCGCTGCTCTGCTTTCTGGGCATTGGGTTTGTGGTGGTGGAATTGGTGTTCGGCAGGATTGCCTTAAATAGTTGACGTACTCTTCCCACTGTGTATGTGTGTGTGTGTGTGTGTGTGTGTGTGTGTATGATTTGATACAGGGTACACTTCAAATACGCGACTTGTTTGTCAGCACCAGCCGCAGGAAAGAACGAGTCGGGAACGGGGACCGAGGGCAATGGCAGGGCTGGGGGTGAGGGTGAGGGTGAGGGTGAGTGTGCGGGTGATGACAGGGGGTAGGGTGAGGGTGAGGGCGAGGGCGAGGCCAGCAACCAGCCCGATATCATTCAATGCTTCTAATTTACGGATTAATGAAGGCGCAATTTTACATATTGAAATATTCCCGTTATGCGTCCGAGGATCGTGGGAAGCGATTAGCTCGCCGTGACCGTGGCCCGGGCAGTGACTATTGACGGAGGCGCCACAGTGGCCACTCTCCGTGCCCCTTCCTCTGCTTCGTCCAGGCATTGATGGATTGCCTCATAAATTTGTGATTTGTTAAGCTTCATTTTCAATTTTCTTCTCCTGCGGAAACCCTGAAAAAGGATTCAATATTTAAATATCTGCCGCACATACGAGCATCGACTCTTCGGGTCGCTGGGTGGCGGGGGGTTACCCACTGTACCTCCGTCGCGTGAAAGCGTATGGTTGCTGCCATGTGTTGCCCTAGGTTGTGGCAAAGGACATTTGCATATTTTCAAGTGGGGAACACAAGCTGAGTCCTTGGCACTGGATGCTTGCCTTGGATCGGGGTGGAAGCCGTCAAGGACGACAAATTCGCTCTAAGCGCGAATCAGTCGACAAATTGGCCAAATGCGTGAAGGACTTCAATTATAAATACAAAGGACCTTCAGCTGCTCAAAAGGTTGCGCATGCAAAGATAGACAGATCCTTGGGCAATACGTGAGTTTAAGGATTATAAAGCATTCCCCGACAATCAATGCATTTGTCATCCTTTCTTATTTCCTTCTTCTTCTTCTTCAACTTTTCGCTTTTCCATAAAATCAGCCAGCAGATGATCTACTTATGAGCAGGATTGTCCTCATCCTTATTATCCTTAAGCTTCAGTTTCAGTTCACTTTCCGCGTCAGTAAAAATTTCGAGCTTTAGTCAAATTATTTCTTTTATCCTTGCACGTAAAGGACTTAATCACCAGATCTGCTTTCCTGTGAGTCCTTCCCCTTCATCTCTGTCACTTCGCTGCGGAGCTTCCAACTGAGTCGAGCGGTGAACCAATCTCCTCCGCCAAGGAAGCTTCAACTTTCCTTCTTCTTTCCTCGCTCGAATAAAATTCCTTGAATCCTGGAAAGAGCATCAGCCCAAGGACCACCTGACTTCCGACTTCTGACTACTGCCGCTCGCGCTGCTCCTTTCTCAATCAGATTGAGATCGTATCCGGGTCTGTAGCAGATTTTGGCAATGAGCTTAAATTTTCCAATTCACAGATGAACGCCTCTAAAAAAGAGAAAGAAAGACAGACAGTGAGAGCGAGAGAGAGAGGGGAGGATGTCCGCCGTGCTTAGTCCAAACACTAATAATATTAATAACCCAATCGCGATAAAATGAATCTGGCAATCCGATTCCGAGTCATAAATACGTAACGCGTTCGCTTAGCTCCTCGGCCTTTGATTTTTATCTCTGGCCCAGCGACTGAATGATGAATGATGAGTGAGGGAGGAGGGACGAGGGACAAGGGATGTGGGGCGTGCGGTTGCGGGAGGGAGTTGGCATTCCAGTGGCGGGCCACGCGTCGACAGTTGCTTATCTCGGGTGACCAGCACGCCACGTGCGATTGCCAATTCCTCGTCCTCCTCCCGCTTCTCCTCCTTGTCCTCGTCCTCGTCCTCGTCCTCCTCCACTTCCAATTTCAATTTCATTCATAGGCCATAGTTTTTGGCACGTATACACATATGCAAGCGTGCGTGTGTGTGTGTGTGTGTGTGTGTGGAACAGCGGGTGACGGGCAGCGGGCAGCGGGCGAGAAGGGTAACTGGTGCAGGGAGCAACAAATTTGCGTGCAATCGTCCGCCTTGCGTTTTTAATGACTTTTTCGTTTCAGTTCTGTTGGCATTGCATTTAATTCGATTATGGACCCTGTGTGCCCGGCCTGGTCTCTGCCCGGGGTAGCTTCAAAGTAATTGAAACGAAACTGTAAGTGGAGCGCTGTGCATTTCCCAGGCGTGCTTACCGACCTATACCCATACACGCGCACACTCACGTACATTGCCCCGCGATGTGTGTGTGTGTGTCAATGTGTGTGTGTGTGTGTGTGCGTCCAAGTACAACTAATGTGGGTGTTAACGGTGTGTTAAGTGATTTTGCCATTTGTAAAATCGAACAATTGCAAAAGGCAAAGCGATAACTATCGATGTCGCCGTCGCCGTCGCTGTTGCCGCTGCCACTGCCACTGCCACTGCCACTGGCGCAGTTGTTGTCGGTGCCGATGTCAGCGCACGTTTTGCACATATTTCAAATGTTCAACTTAAAACTTTTGATATCCGTTTTAAAATCGCTTTCAATACGAGCGTGTGAGCATTCAAAAAGTCTCGTATTACGTTTACGTTACGTTACGTTACGTTCTCGTTCCCGTTCCCGTTCCCGTTCTTTTCGCACTCTGTGTCATTTTCTTTTCCTAAGCTGCCCGATCGCCGCCTTAGTTCGCACAGCTGGCGGCAACTCCAGTTGAGCATAAAGTTTGTCGTTCTTCTTTGACTATTTTTTCGTATTAAGTTTACACATACACATACATATGTACATTCATTTATACTCGTGTGTGTGTGTGTGTGCGTACAATACACGAACATCTATATTCTCGCCATTTATTTTGGTTATCCCACCCTCATTACGTCCCCTGTCACCCCTGTCACCCACGGCCCATCTCGGACTTTTGCTAATGAAAACTAAAAACTTCAATTACCAAAAGCAAAATAATGCGTTTTTAAACCCAAAAATGTAAGAAGAGTGGCAAGAAATTGTGATAGATGAGGGTATGGCAATGTTTTTTACGGACCACTTGTTTGTCCCTTGGCTGCTTATAAACAAAGAGTTAACCGAAAACCAAAGCACAGGGCACCAAGAAAGTGGCAATAAATCAGTGTAAGCAGCGCACACACACACACATACCCAAATACGAAAATACAAATAGCAAAGCAACAATAAGAAAACGAGGAATGGGTTTCGATTGTTGTGCTTGTTGGACTTTCCATGAAATTTCCCAATGGGGTGATTATTTAAAATTGTGCAACACATAAATACCGGACCAAAAGCAGACATCAGGACAGCAGCTGTATAAAGCCCCTTGCGTGCGTGCGTGTGTATTTGTATGTGTGTGTGTGTATGTGTGTGTTTATGTGATATAATTGTTAGCTTTTTGTTATCAAACTTTGTGGAGCAACAAACTTCGCAGAGCGGAAAAGAAGCAAAACAAAAATCAAGACGATACGCAGATGTTATCGATATTTGTATAAAACACATAGAGAGAGAAAACATTTGAAAATATTTAAATAATATTTAATTGAAGTTAAATATATTTTTTGAATGCATTACAAATATGTTTTCATATTCGCAAACATATTTATGTTTTATAAACATTTCAATATAAAGAATACCCACACTGTGTATCGATATTTCCACTCCGCTCGCTGCCCATCGCTAAGCATTTTTGCGCGCTCACGTTTCGTGTTGTATGATTTTTTGGCAAATAAGAATTTCAAATTATGACTTGTGTTACAAAGGAAGAGGATCCCAAGGATACGTCCGAGCTTCTTAAGCGCGTCCAGGACATGGGATATCCAGAAGAAGAGGCTCGTCATGCGCTAGAACGCGCGTCCAACAACGTCGAGCTTGCCATACAATATCTCGTTGAAGGAGTCGCTGCTTCCGACGACGAGGAAGCCACAGATGGGGCACAGCAGCGACAAATTCGCCGCAAGTTCAAGCAACTGCGCAGCTGCCTTATGGACAATCCAGAGTTAACAGACAACGTAATATCGAATATGATCAAGAAGCCACCAGTATCGCAGTCCCTGCGAGAGCTAGTGAACAACAACAGTGTGCAGATCCTCGAAACGTTACTGGATTCATCCGACGAGGAGGAATAGCGGTTGAATCCCGTCATGGTTCCATTTATAAGTAGACGTGAAATAAATTCTAACCGAAAGGTAACTTTGCTCTTGTTTTTTTTTTTTCTATTTTGCTTTTGGTTTTGTTTTCGTTTTCGTTTTTGTTTTGTTGTGGCGCCGGTCAAGCTACCCCTTTGCGTATTATTATTGTTGTTGTTATTTTTGTTTTTGTTGTACTTTGGGTACCTTTCGAGCGTGTCAACCCTTTTGCCCTGATGATTAATGATCACTTTTTTATTTTACTTGCCGCTGTTTTGTACTGATTTCAATTTACCGCTTGACGCTGCCAATTTACCCTTTCGCAGCGCATTCCTCGTTTCTTTTTTCTCCTACTTGGAGAAGGTATCAGTTTAATTTTTATGTACTTGCCTGTGTTATTGGAAGAGTCAGCACATAAAGCGGCGAATAACGATTATTTTTATAAAACTATGATTTTTAAAGCAACGCCATTTAATTTTTAATTCAAAAATATATAGAAATAATATAAAATAATAGAAAAAAAATAATATGAAAACTATGGACATTTTTGATAATATTTCAATTCCCAAATCACATTTTAGAGTATCTTAAATTCGGTGCCCGTTTCATTTCTTATCACATTTACTTTTACCTTTCTTGCTGCTGTTGAAAATTCTAATTAATTTTGACTTGCAACCGTTTGCACTGTCAACCGCAGCAACGTTACCAGAGCCACGGCTTGGCCAGTGACGCTGACAGCGACGTCGACGCTGCTGCTGGTGCTGCTGGCGTTGCTACTGCTTATCAGGCATTTGATCGGCGTTGCGGCGTACCGCAAAATGCGACAGCAACAGCGTCAACCCTTGACGCGCGTAGGCGTCGCCCTATCATTTATCATGGGTTGCAAATGCTGCTGCTGCTGCTGCTGCTGCTTCTGCCGCCGCCACCGCCATCGTCATCGCCATCACCACAGCTACTGCTTAAGAGAAGCCGTAACTGAGCCGATCCAAAGGCAATTTTAAAGTACATACAGCGCCCGTTCGCCCTTTTTACACAGTCGCAGTCACAGTTAATAAATTACGTATTGAAATTGGATACCGCTGTAGCTGCAATTGTTGCTGTCGCTGTTGCTGTTGCTGCGACCGTTGCGACCGCTGCGAGTTCTGTTTCTGTTGTCGCTGTCGCTTCGCTAGGCACACAATGAAACGCAATTAGAAGCATTGAAGGCAAACGAGCGCGCGCGCACTCGTCTTTTGCAGCTCTCATGCTCGTCTTTGATCGTGCTCCTTCTTTTGTGCGCTCGTTAACATGTTATTAACGAAGGCAATCAATATGTTGACAACAAGCTGCCTTCCACGCGCACATACATACATACATACATACATGCATATGCATCCATGTATGGATATGAAATAACCGCATACTTTGCGTGTGTATGAATCCATGCAAATTAAGTAGCAAGTGAACACACGAAGAGGTGCGCTCCGCAATGACGCAAATTTGCCAATGAATTCAGCGCTGACAGCCATCTTGACTTATGAGAATAAATACAGTTATCTTCGGAAAGGCAGGTCCACAAATGTGCATGTAGAAAAACATTGGCGCACACACACATATGCACATACGCATGCATATGTTATAGGTGCACGCGTTTGCATGTTTGTGCTTGCATACAGAAAATGGTTGTTTTTGTTGTTCTTGTTGTTGTTGTAAAAATCCTCTGTTAAGTAAAGCCTATGTTATCGAGTAGCATCTATAGGCAGAGCTTCTGTTAAGGGTCCATTGCTTTCCGATCGTATACTTTTTTCTTTAATTAAAGTAAGATTTATTTGTTGTTGTGCAGCAGCTACCGCCGAGTATTCGATGTAGTTTTTTTTTGTGGACGAGACGCGCTGCTAACCCCAGCAAAAGTTCAAATAATAAAACCCAAAAATTCAAGTGCAGAATTTACATACAGTGTGGAACGATGGGAACCGCATTGCTGGTTTCAATTTTATTTGCACGAGCGCTTAATTTTGTAAAAGGGAGCGCCGTTCGAAGTCTTGTGTGCGTCCTGGCCAGCAGCTGCTGCTCTCTGCCAATTAATAGATGAAAATGGATTTATGTAAGAAATATGCGATGCCATTTGCATGCAGGAGAGGCAGAAGCAACAACAATGCGTGCCACTGACAATCCCCGACCAGAGACAATTAGGCAATTATTTGCGCAAAGGATCAAAACCAAAACAAAATGCATTACCAACATCTCTCTGTCTCGCTCCATTGTTACCCACACCTCTCGCTCACGCGCTCGCTTGTCAGTCTTCTTTGGTGCCTTACGCCTGTGGGAAAGTGGGCGCTGTGGTGAAATTCCAGCGCCTCGCCCAGAGGCTCAGTGCGACATGACGTGTCATTACTTGTCTTGGGGTGGGGCTTTGTGTTAAGGTTTCGTTTCATTTCGTTTCGTTTCGTTTCGAGTTTGTTTTTAATTGAACATGAGCAATTAGCGTACAATTTGTTTCGCTCGCAAAAATGCTAACGGTAATCGCAGCGCATCACTCCCCGTCGACTTCCCCAACTCCCCCCCACCCATATTCCACCTTCGGTGGCTCTGGCGGCTTCACGTGTGCCACGTGTTTTGGTCGGCCGAAACGCACTTGAGTAGAATTAATTTTAAATGCTGCGCTGCACGCGGCTAAGTGATTATGCCAAGCCATAGGAACCAGAACGGGAACCACATCCACATCCAAGCCCAGCCATGTCGTAGCTTGTTCCATTGGAACCCATATCATAGCATCCACCTAGGCATTCGCTCGCTCGCATGTTTAATTATAATTAAAAACGTTGGCTCATCTCTCGCCCACACACACACACACACACGCACACACACACGCACATATACGCACACACTCATCTCACTTATGCTCTGTCCCGCTCGCACGTACTTCAAACGTAACCTGGTCCCATACACATTAAAATGGTTAATTGAGTGCTTAGTGGTCTGCCTCGAGTTGCAGCCTCGACGCTGGCATCAGGATCTTGAACTCATCTGCCTTGTCCATTGTCAGGAGCAAGCCGTGCTCTCCATAATATTAATTATTTTAATTGAAATGTTCATTATTTTACATCTAATTTAGCGCTGTGGATGCGTGTGCAACCCCCCGATCCCGACCCCGACCCACGACCCACGACCCGCAAACTACCCAAACCCAAACACTTCGAGCTCCATGCTCGGACGGACGTCTCATCCTGCGTTCAATTCTCACATGCTTTTAAGCTTTCACTTTGAAACCGCTGCGCACAGTGATTCGTGGGCTGTTTTAATGGGCTCGAAATTGAAATTTAATTACTTAATTTTGTGTTGAATATAACTTATTTTATTAAGCAAATTTAATTAATATGTTATTAATTATTTTGATATATTTTTTATATATTAATTTTTTATATACATTTTATTTATTTTTGAAATTTTTATTAAGTATTTTATAAAATATATTTTATTTTCGCCATTTATTTAAGACGAGATTTAATTTAGTAATTAATTAATTAATTTGCATTGCGTTAAGTTCGGTTAGAGATTCTTATCAGTTGAGTTTTAAATTAGCTTGCTCATTTTTGTACCACTGTGCGCTCCACATGACGTTGCTTACATTTATTTTTATTTTTTGGGGGTTGTTGCATTTGGTGCGGGGTTTATTATAAATTTTTAATTGGCTTTTTATGTATGAATAATGCTGCTCTTTGCCAGCAGTCGTCCTGCCAGAAGGGATACGGTTCAGGGGGTTGCGGTGGATTTGAAGCGTCGCATTCTCTCCCCTCCCCTCTCCCCAACCCTCCTTTCCTCACCACACCACATCTTGCTCTCTTTGTCTATAAATATGTGCTGTTTATGTGTGTGCGTGTGTATCTGTGTGTGTGTGTGTGTGTGTGTGTCAGTGTCTTGGGTGCGTGCGTTGTGCTTATCCTAAGTAGTTTGAGCCTATTATTTATGCAGCCAATTCATTATGTGGTTGTCCATGTGCCGTTAGGCTTACTCTTTTTTCTATAAAAACTTTTTTTCTATTTAAGTTTTTTTTTTTTTTTTTTTGTTGGCAACAAATTTGCTATGGACTGGTTATTGAAGGGGTTGCAGGGGTTGAGCGAGCATTTATCTCCAACGAAATGTATCTCTCAAGTTGCTTGGTTAACCGACAAAAATCAAATCACTCTTAGGTGCAAAATAATAAATGGCTAAATGCCAGCAACAATAACAACAGGAGCAGCAGCAGCAGCAGCAGCAGATGAAGCGGCAGCAGCAGCAGCAACAACAATAATGCAACCAACCCTGTCAACGAATGCCACGTCAAATATAAAAAATTACATTTTTGTCAACTCATTAGAAACGTGATGATAAAAAGCAAGGCATGGTGTGTGGTGTGGTGTGGTGCCATTTAGTGGCTTGAAAAGGGTTTGTCATTTAATTAAAATAACGAAACAAACAAAGTACCAAGAACGTGGAGCGTGGAGCGTTGAGAAAAATGTCACAAGCGAAATAAAGAAAAGGAAATTCAAGTAACTTTACATAATAGACGCAGGCTCCACCTACACAACTATTATATCTGCCACTTGACAGGCTGTTAACAGTGCGCGCCTACGCACAGGTGTGCCTAACAGTGCGCTGTTAACGGGCTGTCGTTCTGTCGCTGCTACCCTCGTTGGCCGGCACCTGCGATAGGCGGCTGGCAGCCAAAAGCCATCCGATTGGTGTCCAATGACAGCGCAGCCCCAATAGCAGAAATAAAAAATATTATATATATTTATATATATACATATATATATGTAGTATCCCCCACACTCAATATGAAAAGCGACAGAAAGTGTGCGCAAGAGCCAAAACTACCCTCGCAGTAGCAGCAACAGCAGCAACAGCAGAAACAGCGGAGGTAGCAGCAACAACAAATGCCGGTCTCAGCAGCGAAGCAGCTGATAAGCCAGTGAGAGCGAGAGAGCGTTTGAACGAGCGCAGGCTTGCCCAACCACCTAGCCAGCTAATAGCCGTAGCAGCGCCAGCACCAACAACACGACTACAAGAACAACAACAACAACAACAACAACAATAACAGTAGCAGCAACAGCAGCAGCAGCGGCAGCAGCAGCAGTTGCTGCTTTTCGGTTTTCATTCATGCAGTCTCGTCGCATTCGTCAAGTGAACTTCGGCGCTGGCGGTCGTGTGTGCGCGCAGTAGCAGCAGCAGCAATAAGCAGCAACAAGAATTACGTTACGTGAAATTGAAATTGGAAGATTCGTGTGTGCAAAGTGTTAATCGCATTGTTTATTATAAATCTTTTTTTTTTTCTAACATAACAACATATTTATGCAAGCGTGTGTGTCTATGTGAATCAACATAATTTGTATATTTGTGCTCGCCACCCCCTCCTGTTATTCTATGCAGAGGAATATTAAGAAAGAAAATCAAATAAGAAAATGCAAATTTACGAGCTAACTAATTGAGTCGAGTTCAGTTTGCAGTTCGCAATTGGCGTTTTGTGTGTGTTCAGTGTTGTTGCAGGTGCCGGACAGAGAGCTACCTCTCGTTCGCACGCACGCTTAAGCTCTCAAACTCTCTCGCTCTTTTACTTTTACTCTCACACATTGTGCTTTACGTGTATTCTGACTGATCTTGCCTCGCGTACAGCGTCTATTGCTTCTTCTTATTCCACCCGCCATCTGTACTAATTCAATCAACGGTAAATCACGCGCGAATTCAACTAACGATTCTCTCACTCCCGCGCTCTCTTACACTCTCGCGTCGTTGTGTTTGCCTCCTCTGCCGTCTCATTTTAACAGACGGTGGAGTCATTGCACGTGTGCTGGCAAACAGAGCAGCAACAATTTTCATGCGTTTAGTACGACTATTAAAATTCGCACTCAATTAGCAACAAAATTTACAACATAAACAAAACAATCGCACAAACAATAACATAGAAATAAAACAATAACAATACCAACAACAACCAAATACAAATATAAACACATTCCTTTGTGCAAATCTTACAACGAGCGAAGTTAACCAAGCAATAAAAAGGAAAAAGGAAAAAGGAAAAAAAAAAAGCCAAAAGAAAAACAAGAAACTGCAAGAACGCGAGACACAAAAAGGCCAAAGGCTTTTTGCATCGTAATCAGCATAAACAAAAATAATAACAAAGAAAGGCAAAGAGGATAGTGGATAGAGGAAAGAGGAAAGAAAGGAACAAGATCAATCCCCTTCTGCTACCGACAACAAAAGCAACTATTTTCTGCATATGTAAGTCGAAGCTTTTGTGATGCGATCCTTTTAATTATTTAACTTTTAGTTTCTGTGTGGCTGTTGTTTATTTCTGCCATTTGTTTTAATTAACGTCGCTGCAGCCGCTGCCTCCGCCTCTGCCCCTGCCTCTGCCTCTGCCTCTTCCCTGCCTCTGTCTCAGTCTCTTTTCGTCTTAGCTGCTGCAGTTGCATTTGGCAGCCCAGTAGAAAACACGAGAGAGTGTGAGTATGTGTGAGAGAGGGAGAGAGAGAGAGAGAGAGGAGAGGAGAGGCCGCGAGAGCCCAAGAACAGCAACGGAAAGCAAATCTTTCTGTTGACTATTTAAGTTTCAAGTTTCGCTGCGTTAACGCCAAAACAGCAAAGAAACATGCGAATATGACTTCATCTAACTCTGTGTGTGTGCGTGAGTGTGTGTGTGTGTGTGTGTGTGAGAGAGAGTATCAGTTTCCAAAATGATCAATCAACAAGGAACAGTAAGCGGAAAAATATGAATAATAATATAAACAAAATATGAAACTCGATTTAAAGTTCGAACCGCAAACCGCTGAGTATTCCTTTGAATTTCGAGACATTCGAAGTTTTGAGATCGAATATTTTGAAAATCTAAAATCTGTTCGGGCCTCATTTATTTATGGCTTTAAGATGTTTATTGTACCTCAAATGATATTGGCCATAATTTCACCCGATAAGCGAGTTAGTAACATTCCGATCAGAATATTTTCAATATCTGGAATCGATCTCTCATCACTTCAAAAAAAAAAAAAAAAAAAAACAACACAGATGCTCCTGACGCACATTTAAATGGGGGGAACTTTTCCGGAATCCAAACAAGAAAATGTGTTATTTTGAAAGAAATTCAATACGTTTTCTTTTTATTGATATTTGCCATTATTTGAGTTAAACAAATCGATTTTCCAAGATTTAAAAAACTTGCCAGGTTTTTGTATTTTTTTTTTCTTTTTTTTTTTTTTATTTACGGAACTCAGCGCACATTTCCCCATATTTTATTTATTTAACGCTTGGCAGGAACTCATATTTAACAGAAGTTACTTTTTTCCCAACCTAAACGAATGATAAAATTTCAATTAATTTTATTTGTTAAGAAATTAAATGAGTATACAAATAATATATTTATTATAAGGTTGTTTTATAATCTTATAATAATTAATTTTTATTGAAGAAGTTTCGGTTTTTTATTTTTTTTACAGATGACTCTCAGAGTCGTTTTGGAACTAGTTCATTCTATTGAGTAGCTCATTAATTGCACATCTTCTGCGGTCTTCGTATTACTTTCGAGATTTGTTTGGAATTTTCAATTTTTTTTCTATATAAGTTTTTATTTAAATTAAATTAAACTTTGTTTATGGCTTCAAATATCCTATGGGTCTGATCTGTTACGAATTTGGGATCTAGTTCATCTTTGAACTAGTTCAAGTATTGAAGTTTTGTGCTACTTAATAATAAGCAGATAACTCATCCTTTTTTTCTAGCTTGCCTTTGGAATCTAGTTCCAATATGTAGTTCATTATTGAACTAGTTTTTTTTTGAAATGAAGTCTCTCTTTTTGTAGTTCTTTGTGCCTTCTTTCAGGACCCTCTAGGATCTCTTTCTGTTCTGGGGACTCGCTTTCGCGTGACTTTACAGAATTTCGTGTCATGTAAATAGATATTTTTACTAATTAGAATCACCCTTTGCCTAAGTGTGAGTGTGTGAGTGAGTGTGTGTGTTAACCCTTGAAATGATCTCAGTTATCATTTAATTGCAAATTTTACGCATTTGCATTGTTCGCTCCCCTCGCCCTTTGATTCGCCGCAAGAGTTTCCCCTCTTTATTCCAAGTGCGTTGGTGGTTGTCTCTCGCTTCTCCATTGACTTTTCTCTCCCACAGCGGTGACTTTTCATTCGCCTGTGACTGTGTTGTTGTTGTTGTTGTTGCTGTTGTTGTCAGTCAACCAACCCATTAATGCCAAATGCGTGTCTGTCAAGCTATAAACTGAGACTCAGGGCGTCTCGCTTGTTTTTGGAGCGTGTAAAGTGGAGGTGCAAAAATGAAAAACAAAAAGGAAAATGAGAAAAATAATAAAGAAAAACGAGCATAAAAAAGACACTGCGAGGCGACTTGAGTGAAGTGCATTGGCTCAGTTGATATTGCCCCGCCCCAGCCGCTGGCTGGTAACCCCGCAGAACTTGCAACCCGACTACCCGTCAGCTCGGCGACTCGGCAACTTGGCAATCGTGCAGCTCTGCCACACTTCGTCCCAATGCTGCAACTCACGTTGCATTAATTAACATTTAAACAATAATTAAATTATTCATACAAATGTGGCAAATGTAAGCGATGGCGGGCGGGCCAGACGCCAAAGGAGCCACCATCATCATCAACTCCATCGCTGATGCGGCCGCCGATTGCGTCTGCCAGCAACCGCCTATTAGTAAGGCTTATTGCCTTGCTACCAGTCGAGTCGACTCGATGCTCCTCATCCTCATCCTCGTAACCATGCTTCCTTCTCCTTCTCCCTCTCCCTCTCCTTCTTCTGCTGCTGCTGCTGCTCTGGCAATTCCCAACTCCTGCGTCAGCTACGATCTTATCGGTGGCAGGGCGCGCACGCGCACCTCGCGGCTCGCACAGTAGCAGCTTAAGACGCAGTCCCAGACGCACCTCCATGCAACAAGCAAGCAGACAATCATACACATGTACAGGCACACACACACACACACACACACACACACACTCAGACAGACAGACAGACAGACACGCGGGTAGAAAACTCCAACGCTGCATCTCTGAAGATGACAGCGCATGGAACATCAGACACTGTGTAGCTCAAGGATTGTTTATCCTATGACTACTTCAAATGGGAATCCTTAAGTACTCAAGACTTAATACAAAATACAAATGTATCGATAATTATGACAATTATCGATAAGTATCGAACATGCTAAGCTTTTAAATAATTCGAATTTCGAGAAGGCCCAAAAAAATGAAGCTGGCAGAAGAAGTGTTTATTTATTATAAATTATAGTTAAAATTATTAAATTATGTTAATTAATTTATTGCTATGAATTATTTATTTATAATAATTAATTTAATAATTTTAATTAATTTATGGCTTAGATGTAAAAGGCCAACTTTTCACTTTTCAATTTTCTGCCTTCTCTGCGTTTTTATAAATTCTGCTCACTCTCTCTCTCTCTCTCTCTCTCTCTCTCTCTCTCTCTCTCTCTCTCTCTCTCTCTCTCTCTCTCTTACTCTATCCTCTCTCCTTCCCTTTCGCACAATCTGCTATGCATTTAACTGGAATAAATTCCTTGTTGTTTAGTGTAATTGCCACACATTGTGTTGCGGTCTCTTAATGCTAACAACTTGCTTATGCAGCGTCTCTTCTCGCCTACAATGTCTGCTTCCCCTCCCCCTCCCTCGCCGCCCCACCCTTCTCTTCCTCTCTCTCTGCCTCTGTCTTGCTCGCTCCCTCCGCATGTTCGTCCTGCAGTAATCCTTTAATTTATGACACTCGCCAGAGAGTCCAGCTAGTTGCGTGGCATGCCGGAGGGGGCAGCCGCATGACAACAATTTGCAAATATTTTATTAATAAATGACATTGCCCAAGCGGACGGTGCCACATGCCGAGAGACGCCGCCGCGTGGCTGCAACTGCAACTGCAACTGTCCAGTTTTGTGACTGCGGCAGCAGCAAACTTGTTAGCCAAAGACTTGAGTCTTGTCTTATTCTCATTCTCTCTCTCTTTACCTCCCTCCCTTCCTCCCTTCCCCGCGCTCTTCTGTGCTGTGTGTCGCCTCCCCGCACCACTTCATTTACTGCCACTATTGGCCTTATGCAGCGAGGCATGCAACGACTTTTGCAGCTAAATTAAATTAAAATAAAAGTGCGCTAAGGTTGCGCCCAATGCAACACGCACGGCGTGGCAACTGGCAACTCGCAGCTCGCAGCTTGCAACTGGCAACTTGCAACTTGCAACTTGCAACTGGCAACGGTAACTCGGTAACTGGGCAATTCTTTGGATCTGGGATTGCCACTGCCTTTAGGAAAGAACCAACAGCAGCAACAACAACAACAACAACAACAACAACAACTGCAACTGCAACTACAACAAGAGCAACAAACATCACTTAGCCTGTTCTGTGGGCAGCAATCGGTGGCACAGCAATCGGTGGCGCGTGTGTGTTGGCTGGCAAATTGAAATCGAAAAAGAAAACTCGTTAATTAAAAAGTTAACATGTTGGTCTGTTGGTCAGCGACCAGTGACTGGTGACTTTTTGGGTAGTGTGTAGAGTGGAGAGTGGGGAGTGGGGAGCGACTCTGGTCGGCCTGCAATTGGCTTTATTAATAATTAAGAGGCAACATCAGCGGCCATCATCATCATCATCATCATCATCATCATCATCATCATTGGCAGCGACAGGGAATTGTTAGTGCCCCTCCTTCTGCTCGATGGGTTATGCCGCGTTTTCCTTGACGTCTCGAACGTTGAACGGGACATGCAAACCGGGATCGGGCCGTCATGGGGGCGTGGCTGGGCGGTACAACCGCAAACGGACAGGAACAGGCGGGATCGGGTTCGGGATCGGGAACGGGAACGGGAAGCCAGACCACTTTCCGTATCCATGACCATACCCATTCCCATTCCCACTCCCAGTTCTGTTCCTGTGCCTGCTCCTGCTCCGGCTCCCCTCCCCAGGCTCCTACCCACCGCTCCTTGTCAAAGGAAGTGCGTCGCGCCAAAATGAATAATGAACTGCGCTCGGCCTCCTGCACATAATGTGTTTTTATTATAATTTCATTAAAAGCAAACAGTCCAAAGAGGCATGGCTGGTAGGCGGAGGTGGAGGTGGAGTGGGAGAGGGTGGGTACGAGGGGCCTGATGTGGATGCAACGGCGTGTTGCATGAACAGCGCGTGACAAGTTGATACGTTTTACCCTTGCAACACTCCGCCAGGAGCAGTCCAGGAATCGACACTCCACTTTTTGGGGTGCTGCTGCTTATCCTTAAACAAGGATCAAATTATTTTATTCATTTTTTTTATCATTAAGGAAATCAATTCAAATATTTGGGCTTTTTTTTCTGTATTTTAAATTTTTATTCTTAGAAATTTCCGTTCTCATTTAATGAACTTTTTTTTTCATTTTCGAAGCTTCAAAATTTTTTTTTTCATTTTTGAAGCTTCAAAAATTTTTTTTTAATTTTAAAATATTTAAAATTTTTTTTTTTAAATTTCATTGATTTTTTCACTAAGGATTTTTTAAGTTTAAAAATTTTATTTTATTTAATAGTCTTTAATTTTAATTAATTTAATTAAATTTAATAATTAATAATTATACATTTTTTATAATTAATTATTTTAGTCTCTCATTGGATTGATATTTTATTTTTAATTATTTATTTTCTTTTTTTAAACGTGGAAATTGGAATTGTTTCATTGATGAGATTTTCTCCCTCTCTTCTGATTGAAAGTTAATTATTTTGATTTTCTCAGTATTTTTAATTATAATTAATTATAATTATCCCAAGGATAAATATGTAAAGTCAAGTGCTTAAATTTTCCATTGAAATTATTTTTAAAAATTTAAATCTTTTGGTTGCCTTGAAACGTCTCTGTTTCCACTAATTAAATAGTTTTATTTCCTCTTATTGGACTTTTATTAATTTTCGAAAATTTCTCGTTATTTTCCAATTGGAAAATCGTCGAATTTTCTTAAGACTCTCTCTGATTTGTCTTAGAATTCACATCTACCTCCTCTCAGATTGAGTATCCTTGGCTTAATGTTGGCTCCTTAGTCCTTCGTCCCGCTTACTATACTGTCTTCATTCTTCATTCTTCCCTCTTCTGTCTCTTCCCCCTTCCCTTTACTGGCCACTCGTTTTGCCACTCTTCTCTCTCATTTGCACTGATTCTTATCGACGCAGGGCACGCACCTGAGGAAACTTGAACCAAAGGCCGCGACTGTGACTGCAACTGTGATTGTGACTGCGACTGTGACTGCGACTGCGACTGCGACTGCGACTGCGACTGTGACTGCGACTGCGATTGGAACTGAGAAAGGGCGACTGTCGCTGTGAACGGCTCTGAGGTCGGTGCCAGGGCAGAGCTGGGCCGGCCGCGCGTCCTGTGCTCGTTTTTGTGGTCGTATTCTTTATAATTGGTTTGAAATTAATTTGCCAATTACACGATCTCACATTTAATTGGCTTACCCCGGCGGCAACGACGAGGAAGACGGCGATCATCATGATCACGACGATCATGATGGTCATGATGATGTTGAGCATGATGATGATGATGATGATGATGGCAATGGTGAGGAATATGACGATGGCAGTGGAGTTCGGAGATCGGAGATCGGGGACGATGTCGATGGCTCCGCATGGTGCATACGATCCAACCAATCGGATCGGAAAGGATCGGTGCGCGGGTCGGTCCTTTGGTTGAAGCTTTTGCCCTTTTTTGTATGTGCGCCTGCGCCTTTGCTTGTGCCTGTGCCTGTGCCTGCGAGTGGTTTACGCTTCGGCAGGTCCCCATGGCGCAGATCTGCTGCAGATGATTGCCATCACCGTCATCATCGTCATCGTCGTCATCGTCGTGATTGCCATCGTCATTTTGGATCGGATCGCATCGGATTGGATCCGATCGGATCGGTTCGGTTCGGTTCGGGTCGGGTCGAGGAACATCATCATTAGCAGCGCTGCCCCTAAACATTGTCGCATTCAATTTAAGTAAATGAAGCAAACAGTGCGTGCGACATTCTCTTTATGTGCCGCCAATCCTCGCCAGCTCCCCGCCCGTCCCCCTCCCTCTCCATCTGCTGGCCATATCTCCGATCAGTCGCTTATCAATTTGCAATATGCATTTTTGCATAATGCCCCAGCCTCTCATACTAAATTGTATGTCATCCGATCCAATACGAGACGCGAAGGGAGCTCCGAGTAGCCAGCAACGTGCAACGTGCAACGTGCAACGGCAACGGCAACGGCAACGGCAACGGCAACGGCGAAGCGTTAATTGGGTTGAACGTACCGCGAATCTTTTGTTGAATCCGCTCATTCGAGAACCTGTTTTCGGATTTCAGTTGTCAGTTTTCAGTTCTCAGTGTTCAGTGTTTTTGGTGTTCGGTGCTCGGTGTTCGGTGTTCGGTGTTCGGTGTTCGGTGTTTGGTGTTCAGTTTTCCAGTGTTCAGTCTCCAGTGCTCAGTTCTCAGTTTCGCACAGCAATTTTAACTAAAGCCTAAACACTTTTAGTTAAAATGCCAATTAAAATATTTTTTTTGTAGTCGCATGCCCCGTGATCGATGAGGCACCCGGTCCCGGCCTCAGTGCGGCCACAGCCTCAATCTCAGTCCTGAGCCTCAGTCCCAGCCTCAGTCCCAGCCTCAGCCTCAGCCTCAGTCTCCATCTCAGTCTCAGTCTCAGCTTCGAGTTTCGAGTCTCAGTTTCTTCTCTGTCTCTCAGGCTTGAGCTCAGGTTTAGGCTCAGGCTGGGGCTGGGGCTGGGGCTCAGGTTGTCGCAAATAAATGCAGATGTCAATTAGAGCCTCATTAAAAAATGCGCAAAAGCGCAAACTTTCAACTTGCAATTTGAGAACGAGAAGCACACGGAGTCTCCTCCAATCGCCGGCACAGCTCCATGCCTCAAGTCTCAAATACAATCCGAACTGTTCCTTAGTCTCGGTCTAGTGACTGACTTTTATTTGGGGTTTCATCCTCTTGACTTGATTCTCTACATGAGCATCACTTGCACTTTTGTTTGAGATCCCAGGACTTCGGCTCTGAAGGCTGCCGCATTCCGCCGGTCAGTCTTGCGCACAGTGGTCCATAATCCATGGCAACTAAGCGAAATCCAGCTGAATATTACCTTAAGAAGCAACTATGACTTTTAAGAAAACTTTTGAATTTTAAATTTTAACCAATTTAATTTTATTTTATAAATTCTTTTATTTAAATTAAAAGATTTTTTATTGAAGATTTGATTTAATTTTGTTTCAAATATAATAAAAAAAAATTAATTTAAATAATTTTTATTTTATTATCAAATCCTGTAGTATTTTTTCTTATTTAATTTTATTATTAAACTTTTAGTTTTTTACAATAATTTTTTTACAATAAATATTCAATATTTATCAAAATTCAGTATTTATTTTTTTTTATTCTTGATTTTTTTATTTTAAAAACTGTTTTTTATTTGGTAAAATTTAAATAATTTTTAAATCAATCTTTTGGTCACTCGAAATAAGGCATTTAGTATTTTATTTAAAATGAACACAAGTTGCCTCTACGTATTCCCATCCTTTGTTCCCCCGCTGATCTTTTTTTAAATTTATATAACTGGTCCCACTGTGCACTGGCAAAGGCTCGCCACACTGTCCAGACGAGGGACGACGACACTGAGTGAAGGTGATTTAAAAATTTTGTCACATTTTCAGTACGAAGATTTTGGTATTTTTTAATGAGCTCTCGGGGATTCTCAGGCACCACCAGACGGACTTGGAGCAGTCCGCTGCTCCAGAGCCTACGCAGTTTCAGGACAGATCTTGGGGCGGCTCTAGATATTGCATTCAGTGGGTTCTTTTCTCAATTTGCTTCTCGCTGCTTCTCGTTCGCTTTGCGCTTCGCGTTTCGCGCTTCTCGTTCGCTTCTCTGCCACAAAGCGGGTTCTTGGTATGTTGCCTGCAAAAGTGCAAATTTTGTTGCATGTCCGCAATTCTAGAGGTCGTTTTTTCCATTTTTTTTATTTTATTTTATTTTATTTTTTTTTTACTTTATTTTTTATTTTTAGGTGTATTTTTTTTAAGTTTATTTTTATTTCTTGTTGGTGTTTCTGTGTGCCGCTTCTTTCTCATTTATATTTTGTTTCTTGTTGTATTTAAATTGTTAATGTGGCGATGTTGTTGTTGTTGTCGTCGCTGATGTTGCCTCTGTTGCTGCTGCTGCTGCTGCTGCCTTTGGGGAATTAGCGCTGCTTTGTTGTTATTGCAACTTGTTAAAATTCCGCAATGCGTCCAAGCGGCGATGCTTATATGTTCATGTTCATAAATTTAACATCACGCCGAGTGCTGTTGCTCGATGGCTGTTGGATTTATCATCATTAACACACACACACACACACACACACATGTGCAAGAGAGATTCTATTGACTTGTGTGGAATCTTAGTTAAGTTTGACATTAACATCAATTCTATCCAAGAATATCTCCCCATTCATCTGATAATTTTGAGTATTTTAATTATTTCTAAATTCTACGATTTTACATTACATATTCTTAATTAAATTTATCTACAAACTAGGTAAAATTCAAAATAATATTATGTTAAGTAGGACTTCATTTTCTAAGACTGACACCTCACTCGATACTCAATTAAAATCAATCGAATTTCATTTTACATATAAGTAAAAGTCTGTTTAAATTAAATAAATAAAACAAATCTTAAAAAATGATGTCAAACTGTCCACAAGTAAGACTTAAGCAACAGTGTCTGTTAAGCTACTGTTAACTAACAGAAGCAATCATGCAATGCCCAGTCAATTACCATTCAAAAGCGACCGTTGGTTTTCGGTTGCTAAGGTTCTGTTAAGTCACTGTTAAGTAACTGTTCAGACCACTGTTAAGCCTACTGTTAAGCCCACTGTTAAGCCTACTGTAAAGCCTCTGTTAAGTCAAGTGTTAGAATGCTGCTAAGTGAACGTTGCGTATGTGCAATGAACACGCAATCAGCACAACAACAAAACCAAATGCAGCAGCGGCGCCGACGTCAACGTCGACGTCGACGTCGACAACGACAACGATTGTGCATCGTAATTAATTAACGTATTAAAAGCGTATGCAACAATAATTATGAAGCCAAAAGGCAATTATGCAAAAACGAAAAACAAAAGAAAAGAGAAAGAGAGGGGAAAGGAGAAGAGGCAAAAAATCCAAATGCAAACGGAGCCACGCAATGCGGATGCAATTGTTGGTTGGTTGTTGCGGTTGCCGTTGCTACTGTTGTTGTTGTTGTTGTTGTTGTTGTTGCTGCTGTTATTGCAACGCATTAAATTAAGTTGCCAAAGCGCGCAAAAAATGGAAATTACATGCAACAGACACACACACACACACACACACACACACACTGACATACACATACACTCATTAGAATTAATTGACTTTCCATAATTGAGAAAACAATGCGGTGGCGTTGGCGACGTCAACGCTGACGTCGACTGCGACTGCAGCTGCGGCAGCGTCGTTGACTACTTGCTGCCTACCTGCCTGCCAACTTGTTGTTGCCGCTCACATCGACAGGCATCACAGGCCTTTGATCGGGTTGGCAGCTACCCAATTTGATCCCATAGGCAAATGAAGATCAAAGATCATCTGAGTTTTGGTAACACGTATAGATGATAGATAAAAGATAATAGATGATAGATGATAGATAATATATGATAGATAATAGATGATAGATGATAGATGATAGATGATAGATAAAAGATAAAATATAATAGATAATAGATAACAGATAATAGATAATAGATAATAGATAATAGATAATAGATAATAGATAATAGATAATAGATAATCGATAATAGATAATAGATAATAGATAATAGATAATAGATAATAGATAATAGATAATAGATAATAGATAATAGATAATAGATAATAGATAATAGATAATAGATAATAGATAATAGATAATAGATAATAGATAATAGATAATATATATATTATATAATGGATAGATATAATATAATATAATATATAAAAGATAATAGATGATAGATGATAGATAATATATGATAGATAATAGATGATAGATGATAGATAAAAGATAAAGTATAATAGATAATAGATAAAGTATAATAGATAATAGATAATAGATAATAGATAATAGACAATAGATAATAGATAATAGATAATAGATAATAGATAATAGATAATAGATAATAGATAATAGATAATAGATAATAGATAATAGATAATAGATAATAGATAATAGATAATAGATAATAGATAATAGGTAATAGATAATAGATAATAGATAATAGATAATAGATAATAGATAATATATAATATATAATGGATAGATATAATATAATATAATATATAAAAGATAATAGATGATAGATGATAGATGGTAAATAGATGATAGGTGATAGAAATGCCTCGCGGGTTCTTGTCTTGACTTGAACTGCTGTCTGCAGGTGTCTCGGCTATGCAAGTGATAGGTGTGAATATATGAATTTAATATATGTTTATAATACATTTTTGTAGTTCTATATGTCATATGCATGTGTATATGTGTATGTATGTGTATGTGTGTATTTGTATATGTATTGCTATGCATGGCCAACATAAATTTAGTGAAAATGCATTAAGCGAAGCGCGTAATTCAATTTTGTTTTATGCAACTGCGGCAGCTACTGTTGCAACAACAATAACAACAACTGCAACTGCAACTGCCACTGCAACTGCCACTGCAACAACAATAATAATTATAACAATGGCCAAAGGCATAGGCAAAGCAACAAACATTAGCAACATTTGCAACAACAATTGGCACAAATTGTTTAACGCGCCGACGGTTGCTCTTAAATTTGATTGCTTTAATTAATCAACAACAACAACAACCAAAACAACAACAAGAGCAACAGCAACAAGTAACAAGTGTTACAGTTAAGTGAACATGACTATGAGATACCCTGTAATTGACTCTTGATTCACCTGCGACGAGTGATGCGGAGTCTGCACTTCATGCGTCTCAAGCAGCGCTGCTTGTGGAGCTAGCTCCATGATCTTCAGAGATTCTTAAATTTCAAGGATTATCCGATGGATCCAAGAGAAAGGAAAGGATATTCAGCAGTCGCTTAGACTCGGGGAAACTCCGTTAATTTGTCGTGTGCGCTGCATTTCCATTGAGGGAAACGATCGATCGGCAGTTGAATTGATTGGAAATTGGATAAAGTTCGATAACTCGATTGATTGCAGCCAATGTACCCATTGATCGCGCACTGCCCACTGCCTACGGGGTATTTGGGTTTAATTAATCATTTGGTAGCTCATTTGTTGGCCCGTCAAAGGCAGCGGCCAACACGTCGGCGATCACTTTA
The DNA here is from genome assembly GCA_035044505.1 of Zaprionus lineosus. Lineage (NCBI taxonomy): Eukaryota > Metazoa > Arthropoda > Insecta > Diptera > Drosophilidae > Zaprionus > Zaprionus lineosus. Next base: position 71,094 of record JAWNNX010000266.1, read on the forward strand.
ATTAGACCATTTCTGGGCGCTGGCAACGGAACAGTATTCCACCAGCAACAACAACAGCAACAACAACAACAATTAAAATTATAATAATAACAACAACAACAACAACAATGGCAACATAACAATGTTTATGTATTTTAATTAAGCCTCTAGAAAATAAGCGACAAAATTGCCAAACATTTAACTTTTAGCATCGGCGACTAAAACCGAAGCGCAGCCACCGTACAAAATGGTCGAAAACGAGTTCGTTTTCGAAACGAAATGGAACACGTTTTAATTTGGCTGAAAATGATTTCAATTATTATAATTAACAAACTGATTAGCTGCTGCTTCGAATGGCTTTAACTTTTAGTCAGCCTCCACGGCGTCTCTTTTTGTCGTCGATTTGTGAAAAAAATTGAAGCTCGTTAAGTTGGCTGCGATCGCGCTTGATCGTCGTTAATGAGAGTTTGATTTTGACCCGAAATAAGAGCCCATTTAGTGTAATGTGTAAAATTAATTGCTCGTAATTAAATTAATTGGCCAACTGATTTGCTGTAAACTAAAAAGATAACTTACAGTTTCATACATAACTTTTTAATTGATTGAAAATTAACGTTTATGCCATGAACTTCGAATTCTTCTAAGTTGGCTGCGCTAAGTCAGTGTTTATGATTTTTCGATTTAAGCTGATTTTAGTATGCAATTAAATACTTACTCGGACAGCTTAAGGGGCGATTTATTAAGTATTGAGTACAATTTAATCTCAGTTATTAATTATCTTAATTTGTAATTAATAAATTACTGTTTATGCCATGAATTTGTATATTGTACATACATGTTCCTATCAAATGTATAAAGGCTTGTGCTTAGGCGCCTTCACTTATGACCTTAATTTAAATTTTATGACAGTTTCACATTTTACACTGATGCCGACTCAAAGCGTCGATTCAGATTAGGATTGATTTCTGATTATTAAAGCTATATAAATGTATATATACAGTTGCGGAAGAAATAATAGTAGTGCTTTTCAGTTCAAAATGTTGCTTAAGAAAACTTATAGACAGAAACCTTATATGCAAAAATTTTTAATTCAAAATTTTATTATACATATTTGTTTTATAATACATATTATTTTTTTTTTAAATTGCTTGATTAGTTACCCTCCAAGGACAAAAATATAAGAATATATCAAAAATTTGCATCCAAAAATAATAGTAGTGACTTTTATAACGGTAAAAAAAATAATCTATAACTTTATTTTCGATTAATTTTTTTACTCTATATGTTTATATGGATCTTATATTTAGTTGTAAAGCCAATATTTTCTATGACTGCACTACAGGGGCGTGGCATGGAGTCTATAAGGTCCTGGCCACGCTTTATGGGGATATTTGACCATGCCTCCTGGACTACACGCCAAAGTTGGGGCTTGGCTGCAGGGTTAGTGGCTGCCACAACTCGTATACATATCCCCATAAATTTTTTATCGAATTAAGGTCCGGGTACTAAACTGGCCATTGCATCATGTCAATCTTTTCTGATGCCTACCAATCTTTAGCCAGCTTACTAGTATGTTTTGGGTCATTATCCTGTTGAAATGTCCAGGTTGATGGCATATCCCAACTGGCATATGGCAACATTGAGTTTGTCAATATGTCAACATAGACATTTCGGTCCATGATACCTTCCATCATATGTATTGGGCCTACGTCAGAATATGAAAAACATGCCCAAACCATGATGCTCATACCACCATACTTAACTATCTTTGTTGTGTACCTGGGTTGGAGTTCAGAATTTTGGGGGCGTCGTACATACTGCCTAGACCCACTGCCACCAAAAAAAAACTAAAAAAAAATAAATTTTGCTTTCATCTGTCTAATTCATTCTCTATGGGCAACTTCCCTTAAAAATTTCGCAAATATGAGCGGTGCTTACAGGTGCTTCTTGGTCAACAGCGGTACCTTTCGAGGGCTTCGGCACTTAATTTTTGTTCCAATAGTCGACGAAAAGGAGTGACTTTACTGACTGATAAATTGAATTCAGTTTTAATAGATTTAGAAGAGGCAAACGGGTTAATTTTGCTAATGCGCGCGATGCGTCTGTCTTCTAAAGCGGTAGTTATGCGCTTCCCGCCACAAGATTCTGGCTTTATTTTAATATTTAATGGCCTTGAATATTATGATAGGTGTACCATCCAATAGGTTTTTCTATTTCTTTATATGTTTTCCCTCTTTTCTGAGTCTCAATATCAGTTCTCTTTTTCCTGCAAGGCATGGATTTCCTCTACCCACTAAAACTCAAATTATGTTGCGAATTCAACTAAAAAAATTTATGAAAATATTGAATAATAAATCAAACTTACTGAAAATGCTTTGTTTTATATAAATTACTTGCTAAATTTTTTCCAAGGAGCTGTTTTCCTAACAGTAAGTGCAGCACTACTATATTTTTCCTATGCGAAATTTGGTTGCACTTGTCAAAGATCGTCAATAACAAATTATAGGGATGAAAATCTAACGGAAATTTTTTGTTATTCTCTTCCAGACATTCTTTTCTAAATAATTGTAAAGTTTTGTTAAAATTGTGCGACTGGAAGTATCGGAAACAAAGGCTTTTCTTTTCTTTAATATTTCACTACTATTATTTCTTCCGTGTGTGTATATTATATATATATATTTTTAAAATCTGAAAGCAAATCTCTGAAATCCGAGGCGCCTTTAATTGTACTAAAACTTCGATACTTCGATGAGTCAGCATTTCGCTTGGTGGCATCGATGAGGATTGCGGGCAGTTGTGAGTGTGAGTGTGAGTGTGAGTGTGAGTGTGAGTGTGAGTGTGAGTGTGAGTGTGAGTGTGAGTGTGAGTGTTAGTGTGGGTGGGGGGAGTGAATAATGAATTGGAATTATTGGTCGAATAATGAATCGATTACTAATCACTACAAATTCCTGATTGGGGCACTTAAAAGCGGTGCGTGTCTCCGACATGAAGTGCACCTCCGATAAGATTTTATTCAGCGCCATAAAGTTACCTCTTTGTGGGGCTCCACGATTGTAGCCCCCAATATAAGCCCAGAATCTGATATTTCTGGCAGTAACATAAAGATATTCGATCCATTTGATAACGGTATTTTTCAACAATGACGAAAGCTTTCAATAATTTCAATGATTCCTTTTGAAATACGAATGCAGTGGCTTTAACAGAGACGCTGAGACGCTGTTAATGAAATGTTAAGGCCCTGGGATAGCTCTGTTTCTGTTTTGTCTGGAATTTTGTATGAATTTTGATTTAGCTAATAGGATAGTTACTTGGGAAACTGTCTTCACATTAAATGCAACTTCTATGCTCTTAACAGACGAAAGGCTGTTAAGGGTCTGTTAATTATTGTGCTTCTTTTATCCATTATTATTATTTATTATGATTCTTAGAGTTAATTTTTATTTTGATTTTAAATTTTATAGTAGAAGTAAATCTCTTTCTCTTGCTGTTATTAACATGGCTGAGCGCTGTTAAGAAACTGTTATCTGCTTTGTGCAGGGTCTGTTTTATTTGTGCGCTATTTAAATGTAATTATTTTGTAATTTCTTTATTTCTTTACAAGATTTTCCTAGCGAGATTTTCCTTGTAAGCTTTTCCTTACGAGATCCTAAAACTGTCAATTGTTGCCCGGGGGATCTATTAGTGGAAATCGTTGTATGTGCAGCTCATCACTTGATCTAAAGTTGCCTCTAAGTGCTCTCCATGTGTGTGTGTGTGTGTGTATATATACGTATATATAAATGTGTATGTGTGTGTGTGTGTTTGCCAATTATCGATGCAGGCCATGGATTGGCAGCAGCCGCCATCGACTGGGGCACCCAGTTGCCAATTAGCCTGGCTAACTGACTGCCTGCCTGGCAGGCCGAGAAACGCTCTGTTTTCTTTGGTGGTTGTTGTTTTTGTTGCTGCTGCTGTTGTTGTTGTTGTTGTTGTTGTTGTTGTTGTTATTTTTTGTTTTTAATTACAACTCGAGCAAGCGATCGAGCGAGCAGTAGACGACTGCGAGAATTGCGTTAAAAGGCCGGCAGTTAACTGGAGTTAAATTAAAGCCATAGCCGCAGTCGCTGCCGCAGCTGCAGTTAAAGCCAAAGCCAAAGCCGAAGCTAAGACTTAACGCGACTCGATAATTGCAATGAGTAAATGCCAAAAGCAAACAGACAATGCAACGCAAATGGGTCATTTAGTGCAGTCATTAGCATTTATTGTAGCCACACGTAGAGCGGCAGCAACTGGAGATGCAACAACCAGCAACAAGCAAACCAGCAACAACAACAACAACAACAACAACAACTACATGCATCATTACTACAATTAAGTCAATATTTGCGCGCCGCAAACAGAGTTGTAAAGCGAAGTCATCGCAGTCACCGTCGCAGTTGCAGTCGCAGTCACCGTCAGCGTCACCGTCGCCGTCGTCGTTGTCTGTGGTGCGTCTTAAGACTTGGGGTCTGGGATAGAACAGAGCTTGCAGCGTATTAACACATTTTCATCATTACACTAAGCAACATGAGATTGCGGACATGATGGGGTGGACAAGAAATGAAGTGATTGTGAATGAATCACTATTAATGTGAACATGGAGGACAAGTGCCGTTATCCGTATCCGTACGAAATATGACCAAATGACTGACGGAAAATCGTATTCCAGTCAATCCTCAAATTAACTTCGATTTTTTCATTTCAATAATAAAAAAATTTCACTTAAAGTGACAATGGAGGATAAATGTTCACTTTATCCGCTTGACCACGGATAAATTATGTCTTCGGATAATCAAAGCATATTATTGCAAGCAGAAGCAGAAGAGGTGAAGCCTGTTCATTGTTTGCGATTAAAGTGACCATGGAGATCTCTTCTTTATGCTAGCTTCTTATCTAAACGACATGAAAGTCTATCGATGACCATAAAGAATATAAAGATTGATTTATCGGGCTATAGAGTCCAAATATCGATAGTCAAATTGACATCCGTCGAGGTTATAAAAGAGGTGAACCTTAAGAAGATTTTCAATCACTGATCGATAGGTTTATTGCCACGACAATCGATAAATATTTTTAGATGCGATATACAGAAGGCACAAGACTTTTGCTAGTCGATCGATAAATTTAAATTTGTATAAATTTGACTGTGATAAATGACACCTTTAAGCGCTTCAAGTGATTTAATTTGAAATGTTATCGATTTAAGTTTAGGGTAAGATTTGAATCGAGGAAAGTGCAACAATCGATTTACGATTTTAGATTTTCTGCTTTATTAATTAAGTTGAAAATGAATTAACTATTAAGACTAAGTTTACTATCCATTTTTTCATTGAGCCAACTTCGATAGTTGATCGATATTTATGTGTGAGATTTATCGATTATTTCGGCTAAAAAATGAATCGCTTTATATACTAAAGTCTGTTGCACAGTGTGACTCGTTGTTTGGGCGCGAAACCTTTTTATATCTTGAGTGCCGAGAATGATCTTGCCCCAAGAAGTGTGTCTGCGGGAAAGAGACAGAAGGCGAGCGAAAGAGACGGCATGCACGTAAGGGGAAGGGTGCCATGAAGAGGCGTGTATGTCTAAAAGTAGTCATCATTAAAATTCCTACAGTGACACACAGCAACTAGGAAGGCAGGCGAACAGTGAGGCACACAGTCGGAGCAGAGGAGCGGATCGTGGGGTGGATTGGTGGGAATAGTGAAGGTAGGGAAGGAAGAAGGGGAGAAACGGGAAAAGGGGGAGAAGTAAGTGCCACTGTGACAATGGCTAAGAAATCCCCAACTGGGCGGGCAGCTGGAGAAAAACAATGGAGAGTCAACTGGAGCTTGTTTCAATTTTCGTTAATTATCTTATGAAAAAAGTGAATCGAGGGGAAGAGCGGATGAGAGAGAGAGAGAGAAAATGAGAGTGAGAGAGAGAGAGAGAGAGAGAGAGAGAGAGAGCTGGTGAGTTGAGTGTTTGCTGAAGGCCACGAAGTAAGGTAAATCAGTTTAAAGTTTGTGGATGCAACAACAGCTTGCAACCGAGGGGGTCGCACATCTTAATGAGTGAACACAGCACGAGGCGATCATCAGAACGACAGCGAAAGGGCAGAGGAATAGCAGGGAGGCGGCAGAGGAGCAGCAGAGGTGCAGCAGAGGTGGAGCAGAGGTGAAGCAGAGGAGTGACACTCAAGCGGCAAAAAGGCGACTACTTTAGATTTATGGCCATGGCATGGTAAACACACACAACACACACTACACTTACACACACTCACCCATACACTGACAAACACACACACACACACACACACACACATACACCCCATAGACATGAAAACTAAGAGCTGACAATCCGAAAACGCAGCCCACAGTCGCGCGCACGAAGAGTGTGCCGCGTGGGCGTCTGGCATTTTATTTTATTTATTTAGTCATTTTTTAGTTTAAGTTTAATTTTTTTTCTTTTTATTTATTTTTCATTTTTCTCTCTGCCTCTAATTAGCATTGCAAGTAGAATAAACTGAATGTCGCACACTCAAAGTGCCTGCCACGAAGATCGGACCTGGCCAGAAGGAGGCCAGACTCCCGTTTTACCATTTTAAGTGACAAGTAATGCTAATTACAGCGCCCCTCGATCTGTCTCTCTCTCTGTCTCCCTTCCCCACCCTTTCTCTCTCTCTCTCTCTCTCTCTCTCTCTTTGCGTGTGTGCCTACTGCCTGAGCGTTGGCTTTGTTTGTTTGAACGCATCGACTGTGGCACAAGCTAAAACTGCGACGCCTAATTTAAGTACTAAAACTTTAATTTAATTAATTAAATTAATTTAAAAATTTAATATTTAATAATTAATAATATTTTTTATATTTAATTGCCTTACTGAGCTTTTGTTTTATTCGTTTGAGGGAACTCATTAGTTGCTTTTCAAAAAAAGCCGAGGAATAGTGTAAGACATGCTAAGAAAGAGCTGTTAACTCAAATACCTAGCTATGTAAATAACAGAGCAGCTATTACTTAACAGTGTTATGTAAATGTTGCTGGTAAAGAGAGCTGCATTTTGCTGTAGTGTAAAACTTAAATTAAAACTGCGAACGCTTAAGAAATCCGCCACCCAAAGACTTAACATTTCAAAGACCTAACATTTCATTTCCAATGTTAAATAATTAGAAATGTTATTAACAGTGCAACGTGATTGCCAGAATTCTAAAAGAGCGGCCATTTCAATTTTTGATTTGAGCTACAATTAAAAGTATTTCCAGAAACATAGAAACTCTTAACATTTTATTAACATTCTATTAACATTCCAAGTGTTGCCATTTCCTGTTCAAATAACAGTGGCTCACGTAACAATTACTGTCGAAATCGTAGTGCTGCTTTGGTTGGAGAAATCAAATGACACTGAGAAGTGCCTTAAGAAACTGCAAGTCGTAACAGTTGCCTAACAGAGCACTGTTAATGGCGTCTAACATTTAAATGCAGTCTGAAAGCCAATAAGCTGTTAACTCATTTGTTGCTAACCGCCAGCAAATGATGACTAACAGTCCATCAAGATTTCATAGAGAGCTTCGATCGGTGAAGGCCTTTGGTATTTCATGTTTCATGCTGATCGCACATTACGCATACGCCGCGTGGCCGCAGGCACTTTTTATAATTTCATTTCTATTGCTAATGAATGTGGCGATTTATTTATTTGTATTCCACACACGTATGTATGTGTGTGTGTGTGTGTGTGTGTGTGTGTGTGTGTGTGTGTGTGTGTGTGTGTGTGTGTGTGTGTGTGTCTATATATTTTAATTAAATTTTCCGCAATCGTCGTCAACATTCGTCGAGTTTAATATATTTTTTAATTAACGCCTTTTTCTTAGCCGCTCGTTTGCTTTCCTTTCATTTCTTTTGCAATTTGTTTTCTTTCTGTGCACTGCAGCAGCGTCAAGTGCATTAATTGTTAATTAATAATTGTTGTTGTTGTTGTTGTTGTTGTTGTTGTTGCTGTTGTTGTTGCCACAAATGCAATTAAACGCGCACATCGCACATCGCAGAGCGCACAATTAAATTAAATTATTGAGCTTCGTTTTTGTTTTTGTTTACTGTCGATTTTATTATTGTTTAATAATTATTGTTTATATTAATAAATTTTATTTCCATGTTAATTAAAGCCATTTTAATAAGGCCGCCGAGCGATTCAGAAGCTGCATTTAATTAGACACTCGAGTCTCGTCTTCAGCATCGACAACTGACGCCCTCCTCCCATTTAACTGATCTCTTAATTGGCCTGTTTTATAGGGTAACGCGTAGTCGATCATTAACAGAGTTTTATTTGTTGATTTGTTGATTTGTTCATTTGTTCATTTGTTCATTTGTTCATTTGTTCATTAGTTCATTTTATTATATTCCAATTGCTCATTCGATTAGTTTTGCTGGGAACTAAGAACCATTTGCGAGCCCATAAACTCGTCTACGTCATCTGCGACTGGAGCCCCGAGCCGCTCCCCCCGCTTGGCCAGTGTCTAATTTAAATAACAAACTAATTAGTGCTGATATTTTTTTTTTTTATTTTTATTTTTTTTTTTTTATTCATTTGAACATTTGTGAAATTGCTTCTGGGGGCAATCATGATTTGTTTTCTGTGCTTTTTTTTTTTTTATATTATTTTTATTTATTTATTTTAATTGAAATTGCTTCGACTTGCTGCGTTCGCTTCGCAATTGATTTATTATTAATAAAATTTTGCCATTACCTTGTCAAATGTAAATGTGTCCCGACTCGACTTGCATAAGTAATCAAAATGCTAAGCACCTCCGCTGCGAGCAGCGAGCAGCGAACAGCAATCGGCGAACGGCGAACAGCGAACAACGAACGGCAAACGGCGAACGGCGAACGGCGAACAGCGAGCAGCGAACGGCGAACGGAAAACGGCACATACAGTACTTGATTATTAATTACACATAATTCAAGCATTCGTTCAACATTAAATCAAAGGAAAACTCAGCTGTCTGCTTAGACGATCTTTGCATGCTCTACTTTGGCAGACAACGAGCCGAATTTCTTTATAATTGCTTATAAATTGCTTCATATATCCAAACACATATTTAATTATCGGTCTTTGATTCGAATTCGCCCATTCAACGGTAAAAGCTGCATTCAATTCTGAGAGAGGCCAAGCGTACGGAAGACAGGGCTGTTATCTGCCGAGCTGAGCCTAGACCCAAGGCAGTCAAACAATTAAAATGGAGACTGGTGCAAAAACAAAACGTTTATGCTCAAGCAAAAAGTAAAGGGGGAGGAGGAGAGAGATCGAGAGGGGGGAGAGAGCGAGAGAGAGAGAGAGAGCGATCGAGTGGAAAGATAAAGGAAACAGTGCAGAGTGAGCCTCGTCTTGGATGGCACCAGCAGCAGTAACAGTAAAAGCAGTAACGCCGGCAACAATGGCGGAAGCAGCTGCGCAGAGGCCTGCCATTTAGTCAGTGTCAGCAATGACGCCAGCGTTGGCAGCGCTGCCGGCGACAACTTACGTTTCCGATCGTCAGAAGTTACATATTTCGGGCAATTGCATTTATTTTTAATTATTTCTCGTGCGCTTTTTACGTTGTCTCTGTTGTTGTTGTTCTTCTTGTTGTTGTTCTTACTGCTTTCGTTAGTTTCGTGTTTTTGTTGTTGGTGCTTTGGTAGTTTTTGAAAATTTAATAAACTTTGCTATTTTTAGCACACAAAATGAAAGAGAGCAACTGAAGGAAGGGAGCGCCTCTCTCACAGCTGACTTTAAGATATTTTATTGCCGAGTTTCTTGCGGGCGACCATTATGATTGATTAGTTCTGTACGGATGACTGTGTGTGTGTGTGGGTGTGTTCGCGATTGAATGAATCGAAATCTGTGTGAATGAATGCCCCTTACACTTGGCAATGATCCAATCAAACTACACATGTACGCGTGCGTGTAAACCCAACGATGTAAGAACCGTTGATGGATGTCCCGAAAATGATTTTCATACGCCTTGATTGATGCCATAATTCAAAGCTATAAAAATTCATTTGCGGTTCCTTGAGACTCTTTAAACTGCAGTCGACGTTCATCAATTGAAATCCACGACATTTCAAATGGAATATCGAAAAATCGATTAACGGAAAGAAGATTTCAATTTTTGATATACGAATTTTACTCTATGAAATCTCATCGGGTGGGGGTGGGAAGGGATAGGGGAAGAGGAACTAGGATTTGAGTGTTTTTTAATCGAATTGAGGGTATTTTTTTAGTCGTCTACACCCAAACACGTCTTGAGTATTGAAACTGAAATTTGAAGAATTTTTTGAACTATTTTCAAACAAGTTTTAATTTGATTTTGAAACCAAAATACAGGTAATTTTTCTATTACTGATAACTGTACTTATTTCCATATCTCAGCTAATTACAATTACATAATTAAATCATATGTTAAATTAGCATTTCTTATCGCATATTAAACAATATTAATTAAATTGTATTTCTTCTCTTTATTTCTAGGTAAGTTTTCAATCTTCAAACTATGAAGTTGCCTCATGAAATGTAAGCGTTAATTTTAAGCACTGGGAAGATTAATGAGAATCGCAGAGAAGGCAGATCTTAAAGTCTCAAAATTGAGAATCGCAGAGAGCGGCGCAACACTTTGCTTGCTTCCATTAGAAGTGTTAATTGTTTGGTCACCTTCATGGCTCATATCTTGTCTGTGGGACTGTTGGGTTATTTATTATGTCATTTAGTACATATACTAATTTTAATCAGAGGGCAAATTAACCTTGCGCCTAACTTAAGGCTAATTAAGGCGCAAATGATGTGTCGGCGGCGAATTGAAGAATTGTGTTTGCTTAGTTTAAAAACTATTTTAATTCTCCGTAGATTTGGGGGGCTCATTAGGGGGCCCGGGAGCTTACCGTCTGGATTTACCGTTATTTCTAACTATGATAAGAACATGCGTATTTCTTTACCTTGAACGCGATCAGAGGGAACATTTTTATTTTTGTTTTCCAAAGATCTCAGCTGAATTATTGCATTGTTACTTGATTTTAATTGTTTATAATTTTTAATTTAATTCCATTTCAATCAATTAATTCCCCTCAATTTATTTCCCTTCTCTTATCTCTTGCTTTCTTTTCACTTTGATTACAAGTGTCTCTCCGTTTTTGATAATCACACAATTTGTTGCTTCTTCTTTGTTGTTTGTTGCATTTATAGTTTTATGAGCTTAACGACATTTCATTTTCAATTTCATTGATTGATTGACTCGACGATTAAACTCCTCATTTTCCGAACACTCGATTTTTCATTCATAAAATTCGCCGATTGCTTTCGTGTTGCTTCTTATCGGAACTTGAGGAGATCACAAGATAAAAGATAATAGATAATAGATAGAAGATAAAAGTTAAATATAACGTAATTATATAATCCATAATTTTTTTATATAAATAAAAAATATATAAATATTAGAAATAAAAAAAAAAATTTATTAATAAAAATAAATAATTTAGTTAATTAATAATGGAAATAGATAAATAAATAAATAAAATTTAAAATATAAATAAATAATAAAATATTTAAATAAATAAAATATAAAATATATAAAAAAATAATAAAATAATTAAAAAAAAAAATAAAAACTTATTCAAATGAATGAATGAAATAATAAAGTAAATAAATAAATATAAATAATAAATATATTAAAATAATAATTAAATTAATAAATAAATAATTTATAATTTAAATAAATAAATAAATAATTTAAAATTTAAATAAATAAATATAAATAATAAATATATTAGAATAATTATTAAATTAATAAATAAATAATTTATAATTAAAATAAATAAATAGATAATTTGTAATTTAAATAAATAAACAATAATAATAAAATGCAATAAATGATCTTGACTTCAAAAGCCCTGGCGCCCTGACTCGATCGCTCCGAGTCGGGCTTTCGATTCGCCGCTTCTTCTGGTTCCGATTGCTCGGAATCTCGATTCCAGGGAACTTTTGAACTAGTTCGTATATCAAAACTGTTGTCTTATCGTCCGCTGTTCACTCCAAGATTCGGCCTATATATAATTATATTTATGTCATTTGTTGTTGTTGTTGTTGTTGTTGTTTACATTTTTGTTACTGTTTCTGCCTCCATAGATTAGATGTTTCATAAAATGTGCCAGCAATAAATATCATGATAGCACGAGGCGAAAATTTCTTCTCTTTTCTTTTTAATTTTGCTTTTTTAAATTTGTTTTTTTTTTTAAATTTTGCTTTTTCTTTTTTTTTTTTTTTGGATGTGTGAAATGTGGTTTAACGACGCGGCTTAGTCACATTTGCTGATAAGTTCAATTAAAATTAATTGAGTATTGGCATTTATAATAATAATAATAAAAATAATAATAATCAACTTCGTCCGCTCAACCCCCCCTCTCTTCAATCAACGCTATGCGGCGGCTCCCGCTTACCGCCTGCCCGCCGAGACCCTCGAAGCGCTGTGCGCAGTGCCACTTGTAGAAGCTAAAAGGTGGGCCCATTAAATGCAACACTGACAAAATTAATTGCCACTTTTTCGCATTTGGCAGAGCAACAAACGAAAACGTCAAAGAGACGAAGACGCCGACGAAGCAGCGAGGAAGGCAGACGGTCGGATGAGGACGGTAGGAGGGAGGGGAGGAGCGAACAAAAAATCAAACAAATAAAATTAGTCGCCAAGTATTTTTCGGTAAAGGGGATGGCCGGACGGTAGAGTAGCGGGGTGGTGGCGCAAGAGGGGCAAGTGGTGCAAAACGTGGCATGCCACACAGCGCCACCGCCGCCTGCATTGCAAATTAGCAATCGCTGTCAGTGGCGGCAGAGCCAGAGCCGCTGCCAGCGAAGCGGAAGTCGCCGCAAATTTGTGAAGGAAATGAGCTTGTCCCGTCGCTGGAACTAGTCTGCGGATGGGTATGGATGGGGGAGCCAATAAGTGAAGGGGTGTGCAGTAGAATGACTGGATAAGTGGAAAGGTGGGAATGTGGAAAGGTGGAAAGGTGGAAAAGTGGAAAAGTGGAAAAGCGCTGCTGCTGGATTAGTGGAAATTGTCTTTTCAATTTGTCACTGGAGAAAAACTGTTAAGACTGAAAATAATGCAGGAAAGTCTCATTCAAGAGAGAGAGATTAACTTAATCTACGTTTAATCAACATGCTAACGGAAAAGAAGAAGAAGAGGAAGAAGAAGAAGAGGAAGAAACAGTTAACCGCTTAACTAATTGAAAGCAAGGCTGAACTTGAACTTAGGAAAAGTCAAGGAATTGAATGGAAGATTTCAAAGTTACATGGGCATCTCTCTTCATGGTTAAGCCATACACACACACACACACATACACACTCATATACACACACACACTCATGCATATCATTTACTGGGGGTCTGGTCGTTGTTATGCCTATGGACAACATGTTGCACGCTTGGCAGCGTCGCATGTTTATGCTCTTGTCAACTGTTTATTTCTATTGTTGTAAAAGCAACAACACTAACACTGACACACACACACACACACACACACATGTGTACACATAAAAAACATTATGTCTGATTCATGTTACAAAACAATTTAGCAAACAAACTGTCAAAAACATGACAACTTAAAGCGTTGCCTGAGACGCAGCCGTCGACAGCGACGCAGCTGAGACTGCGACTGCAGCTGAAGGCAGCGGCTGTGATGCTACTCTTGGTTTTGTTTTTGTTTTTGTTATCGTTGTTTTTGTTGCTGTTGTTGTTGTTGTTGCTGTTGCTGTTGACGTTGATGAGTCGAGCACATTGTAAATGACATTTGAGAGCGAGCACAAGAGTGGAGAGAGTGGAGAACAAAGAGTGTGGTGGGGTTGGGAGGAGGAGAGGCGGAGTGTGGTTAGTGGTGAGTGGGAAGTGGAAAGTGTGTGTGTGTGTGTGTGGGGAGTGCGGATGAGCGTTCCTTCGATTGGAAAAATGGGAATGGGAGTTGAGATTTTTTGGCTGCCCAACCAAACCGCCCGACTGTCTGTCCGCCCGACTGTCCGTCCGTCTGTCCGTCTGACTGTCTGCCTGCCAGACTGACAAATGAAATTTGTTAATTCCTATTTTGTTTGTCACATGTGCACAGATTGCAGTCTTCTCCTCCCCCTTCCCTCTCCCTCCCCACCCCTCCTCCTTCATCACTTTCCGCTTTCTGTGTAAACGCACACACACACATGCAAATGGATTGTGTAATTAAATCAAAGCACAACCCTTGACGCATTACGAGTGTGCGTGGACCTGATGGGCAGAAACGGGTGGATGGGTGGAATGGGTGGGATGGGTTGGTGGATTATTGGGTGGCTGGTTGGGTGGTTGAGTGGTTGGGCGGTTGGGCGGCTGGGCGGCTGGGTGGGTTTTGTTTCGTTAATTTTTGTAGCGGCCCACAAATATTTTCACACACCCCCATCGCCTGTTGGCCATAAATTTTCAGCTGAGCCATAAAATTTTTTAATGCCATTTACGACGCTAAGCGTCCAAACGCCCTAAGATCAGCCGCCCCACACGGCAAAGAGTTGCGACTTTAGCTGCAATTAAGTGCAGCAAGTTGGCAGCCCTGTGCCGACACGCAATGCCATTAAGCACACACACACACACACACACGCACACACCGTTGCATTCATATGCATGCTATGCATGCTAACATGTAACACACACACACACACACACTCAGACACACACACACATACTCATACATAGCTGCACATGATAATGTCATAAAATTAAATGGCCACACTTATGGCTGTTGTTGTTGTTGTTGCTGTTGTTGTTACTGTTGCTTGTGTCGTTGCTGCTTTAATTAGAGATTTTCCAGCCGCTGTCGCATTTATTGCCGCACACACACACACACACACACACACACACACACACGCAAACACGCGAAAACGGCAAAGAAAGAAAATTTACTTTCCTTACTCCATGACTGGCAGACAGGCAGGCAGACGGGTGGACAGCGGGCAGGATGGCAGGGGTGCAGGGGTGCAGGGGTACAGGGGTACAGGGGTACAGGGGGGGCAGGCAACTGCTATAAATATTATAATTATCAAAAAGTGCAGCCAGCGACGTCCAATCCACGTTTACGTTCGACGTCGAGGAGTAATCGTAATTGAGTTAATTAACACGCCACAAAACGCGCCAGGCGACCCTCCAGCGGGGCAAAACTCAACGAAGAAATCGAAATGTGGCCAAGGAGGGGGTTGCAGCGGGTGAGCGGGTGAAAGCGAGAAGGACTGCTGCGCACAGCAGGTACTTAATTGCTTGTACACAAAATAATAACAACGTCAAAAGACACATGCTTCTGTTGTCGACTGTCTCCCCTTGCCTCACCCTACTCACCACTCACCACTTACCACTCACCACTCACCACTCCTCTCTCTCTCTCCACTCTCTTACAATATATTGTCTTTGACGCTCAGTGAGTGGGAGAGGGCGCAGAGATCATGATATATCGAAAACTACTGAAAGGATTTCAACGGAAAACAACAAATAAAATCAGCTATAGCTCTGATATTATTTATTTATTTATTTAATTTAATTATAATGCTCAAATAAGAGCCGCCACAAAGTATCGGTTTCCATATTATCCCCACTTACTTGAAGACCCAATGACAAGGCTGCAAAACTGATGACTAGCACTCGGATGGCCTACAGACAAGAACAGGAGAAGCAAAGGCAAAAACAAACACGAGCTCAACAACAACAACAGCAACAACAACAACAACAACAACAACAACAACAACAGCTAGAGAAGAAGAAGGGAAAAATAAGAAGAAGAAAAGCCACTGCGAAAACAACAAGCGCGACGACTATGACGACGAGGAGATCATTAAAAGTCCAAAAGCAAAACAATTATGGAACTCATTGAAGCCAATTATTAACAAAAACAGCAGCAGATACGAACCGTCGCTGCCGACGCAACAAGTGGCAAATGGCCAACGAAGTGCCGGCAGAGGCGTCGGCAGCGGAATCGACAGCAACAGCAACAGCGACAGCAACAGCAGAAACAGTAGCAACAACAAAACAAGAAGCAACGGCAAAAACCGAACGTCGTCGTTCACTGCAAGAGCGGCCTTCGTTTTCGCTCATCTTCTTCCGAGTGTGTGGCACAGTAGCAAAAACACAGCAGAAGACATGTGGAAAAAAGGGCAAGAAGAACAACAGTAGCAGCAACAACAACAATAAACATTGTTAATGAAGCTACAAAGGAATGCAGACAAAGAAGAACGAAGAAAACGACAAAGAGGAGGATCTGGGCGTGTAGAGCGCACAACTTCACACATAAATGGGAGCAACATGTTGCCAATGACGATGATGCTGCTGTCGCTGCCATTGCCGCTGCTTCTGCCGACGCCGACGCTGGCTGCTCATGTTGCTGGCCATACACACCGAGCGAGGGATGCAATTGAAATGGTATGAAATGATATGCGCCTAAATTGGGTCACCTATGCGTACCTCAAGCTTAACGAGAAGCAATAATATTATAAAATAATATAATATAATAATATAATAAATAATATTAAATAATTAATTGCAAAAAGTGACAAATATGATATAATATTATATTATAAATAATAATAATGTGTAATTAAATATGTTATCAGTGGGGAAACCGGAATGTTATCTCGTCTGGCAGCAATCAATGAGCAACTTTGGTGGCACACCTCGCATATGGAACATGCTGTGCCATCGCCGTCGTCGCAGTTTGCGACAATTAAGTTTGTAAACTGCACGTAAAAGGCAAAGAAGATGTCGCCAGCCGGGGAACAACTTACGAGTATCATGGCCATGAGATGCTGCTTAATAATGTCATAAAAATTAGAACGGCGTATTAATTGGCAGGCAGCGGTGGCAGCGGCGATTGCACTGGCGGTGGCAGAAAAACCAACTGCAGCAGCTATGGCAACGGCAACAACAACAACAGCAACAACAACAACAACAGCAACTGCAGCACAACTGCAACTGCAACTGCAATTGGAACTGCGTGTGGGAGCGCAACATGTTGCCTAGTTTTTGTTTGTTGTTGCTTGACTTGCTTTTTGTTGTTTCACTGCTGGCGTTGTTCTTGTTAATGTTGCTGTGGCCGTTGCTGTTGCTGCCACTGGTTGTGCTGCAATTTCGCGCAAATAAAATAAATTGGCAGCCAATTAAGCGAACGTCGCTCAGCCGCATATCAGAAGAACAAAAGCATAAAGGCAGCAAATTAAATGATGGTAGTTATGGTTAAGTAAGGGGTGGGGGTATGGGTATGCTGAGGTGGATGGAGGGGGGCAGGGGGAAGCGTGCTGCAACGGGAAAGGCAGCAGGGAAGCAAACCCAATAATAAAAAAAAAAATGCTATAAGTAGCGGAAGCTAAGGCAGAGCCAAATCAAACTTAATTAACGGCATATGCGTAACTTAACGAATGAGCGGAATACGCACGCCAAATTGAACGAAAAGCGCAGGGGTGGGGGGGAAAGAGGTGTAAAAGCTCTGTTAATAGTAACAAAAAAGCTTAGCTTAATAAATGCCAGCTGCAGAGTCACATCAGCAGCAGCAACAACAACAACAACAACAACAGGAGGGGAACAATGGCAATTCACTCAATTCGTCAGTCAGTCAATGCGTCGGTGTTCGTTCAGTTAGTTAGCCAATTACACGACAAAATCTTATATGATCGTGCAAATTGTATTTTTATTGCCAATTATTTATTTATTTCGTTTAGCTGACGGCGAAGCCGACCGTTAAAAATGTTATAAGTGGCGCGTCGCGTCGCGTCGCGTTGTTGGGGGCAACTGGTGGGCAATTTTGCAACGCTTTTAAATTCTTTGTAAAATGTGTTTTATATTTTTATTTTATTTATTTATTTTTATTTTATTTTATTTTATTTATTTGCTTTTATTTTTTATTAAACATTTTTTTATGTCCTTTAAATTCACACAAAATATGCATTCCATTCTCACCTTGATGTGAACGATCGTGGTGTAGAGTGTAGAGTGTAGAGTGTAGAGTGTAGAGTGTGTGGAGTGTAGAGTGTAGAGTGTAGAGTGTAGAGTGTAGAGTGTAGAGTGTAGAGTGTAGAGTGTAGAGTGTAGAGTGTAGAGTGTAGAGTGTAGAGTGTAGAGTGTAGAGTGTAGAGTGTAGAGTGTAGAGTGTAGAGTGTAGAGTGTAGAGTGTAGAGTGTAGAGTGTAGAGTGTAGAGTGTAGAGTGTAGAGTGTAGAGTGTAGAGTGTAGAGTGTAGAGTGTGTGGAGTGTAGAGTGTAGAGTGTAGAGTGTAGAGTGTAGAGTGTAGAGTGTAGAGTGTAGAGTGTAGAGTGTAGAGTGTAGAGTGTAGAGTGTAGAGTGTGTGGAGTGTAGAGTATACGTTGGGTCGCCGTTGCTAGCGTTTTTTAAACGTGTCAAGCTTTTGTTCGCTTGCTGTCTCTTTCTTGCATCATATCATCAGCATCGCAGCTTTTGTTGTTGTGGCTGTTGTTGTTGTTGTTGTTGTTGTTGTTGTGGTTGTGGTTGTTGTTGTCGTTATAAAAAATTCAAAAATGATATTCAATTAATTGTCATTTTGTTGCTTGTCGTTGTCATCGTTTTGTAGATTGTCAAGCGCTCTTTATACTGTGTGCCATTTATGTGTGTACACACACACACACACACACAGACACAGACACAGACAACATGTGTATACAACAACAGTTTCTGACGTTCATTCATTAATTATCAACGTCAATCTAAAAGCTTAATTTGTATTCAATGCAATTAAAAATCAAATTGTTTAACTTTGTGCATTGCACAGTTTTGTTTAGATTTTTATTGAGATGTTGAAAATTTGTATTGTCACTAATTCGATTTATTATTTATTTTAATTCAAATGCGAAGGCGAATGCACCCAATGCAACATTGTAGTTAACAGCGGTTAGCCGGCTGTTGGGCGTCTGTTAGGCGGCTGTTAGGCGTCTGCTGCTTAACAGTCGCCGCTGGCAGCCCCCGGCTAGTTGTGAGTGTTATTGTTATTGTTATTGTTTTTGTTATTGTTATTTGCAATGCTTACATTCTTTATGCTTAAAGAGATGCTGGAAGTTCGATAAAACATCCTGGCAAATAATTGTGAAATGCGATTAAACCAATTGTCGGGCATAAAGCAATTTGCATGCGATAAAAAAAGGGAAAAAAATGTAGGTTTAAAATTATTAATCACCGATTGCAACGGCACGGCCGAAGGCAGAGAGAGGGGGAGAGACACAGATAGAAAGAGAGAGAGAGAGAGAGGGAGAGAGAGGTGTGTGTGTGCGTGAGTAGGTGGAGGGGGAGGGGGAGGGGGAGCAATAGGACAGCCAAAACAAACAACGACGTAAATAACAGTCGGTTGCACTTGAGTAATTTCGCATAAAACATGACCAAGTAGAAAGGATATTAATAAACCGACATAAACCACACAAGCACACACACGCACACACACGCACACACACACACACACACACACACACACACATACAATCGAACGTTGGCATTTATGTTGGTGTGCGTGCACACGGACAAGTGGCTGCCATTGCCAGTTGCCAGTTGCCAGTTGCCTTTTGTTGTTGTAGTTGTTGCTCCTCCTGCTGCTGCTGCTGCTGCTGTTGTTGTTGTTGTTGTTGTTGTTGTTGTTGTTGTTGTTGTTGTCGCTGTTGCCTTTGCCGCTGTAGCGCCATCAAGTAAATCAGTGTCCAATGTGTAAATAATTTCCATTTGAATGAGCAATTGTGCATTTTTCATACGCATACACTGGCAAACGGACACACACACACACACACACACATATGCACGCACACATCGTTAAGTGTAACTGCTGCGCTTTTCATTTGCAGACGGGACGCGTCGACGTTTAAAATCGCATGAAATTTTATTAAAATGAAGTAAATATGGTGTAAACGTGCTGATAAAACGGTTCGTGTGCAGTTATGTAGAAGGAACGAGTGGAATGGGAACGGGAACGGGAACGGGTCGGGAACGGGTCGGGAACGGGCGAAGAGGCAGAAGAGGCTTAAACTGCAACAAAAGCCCTTTCATAACATTCATACGCATACATGCATGTTTATACGTGTCAGTGTGTGTGTGTATATCTCTATGGGTGCGTGTGTGTGTGTGTGTGTGTGTGTGTAAGAGAAGAATCCACAGTTAAGAGCAGAAACGAAAGTTTAAGCGCAGCTTTTAACTGCACACTAAGTGAAGGGGAAGTGTCATTTATAAGCAGCAGCTTATTTTATGTGTGTGTGTGTGTGTGTGTGTGTGTGTGTGTGCGTAATTATTGGTTTGGGTAACTGGCGATCAATTAGCGATGCAACTAAAGCAGACACCAATACATAGGCAAACGTGTATACGTGTAAGTAAAGGTGTTGAATGCTTGTTGCCTGTGTTAATAGAGTTTACTCCATGACTCCATGACTCACTTGCTGTTGATAAGTAACTATCTGAACACACACACACACACTCACACACACTCATACACACACTCACACATACACATGCACATGCTGTTGCCCGCATGCCATGGCAGTGCATACAAAAGTCGTTCCGCAGACGCTTTCTGAGGCGGCACAGCATAAAATCGCTTATGTAAATAGCCCCACCAAATAGGTGTGTGTAAGTATATACATGTGTGTGTGTGCGTGTGTGTGTGTGTGTAATTGCAATATAATACAAACCGTGCAGCTGTGTGTGCATTGTGGTCAGTGTCGTCCATATTGGAAGTGGACGCTCTGTTATTAATGACGTTTCAACGATGTTAAAAACGCAGAGAGACAGAGGGAGACAGGAAGAGAGAGAGAGAGAGAAAGAGAGAGAGAGAGTGGGAGAGGGTACAGAGTGGAACAGAGTATATTGTCCTTGTCCACGTTGTTGTTAATTGTGAGAATGATGCCAGCCAGTTAACCGTTATTTAATGTGCACAGACTACAAGGGCTCGAAATGTGTCCGTAATTTTCATTCAACTCGACAAATGTAATTAACTGTAATAGTGAGCGCTTGCGAGCCTTGCTGTGTGTGTGTGTGTGAGTGTGTGTGTGGCCAAAAGTGAATCAATATGAACAGTTCCAAAGGCACACACACATGCTACTGTTATTTGGGCAGTTATATGCAGTGTACGGTGATATTTATTCTCTTTCACGTTTAGTGAGTTTTCCCAACAAGAAAATGTTAATCATTATTATCATTGTTGTTGGGAACAGCAGCTAAGTGCTGCTCAAACAATAATTGACACAATTCAACAACAATGCCAATAATGACAACTGCACTAGCAGCAGCAGCAGCAGCAGCAGCAGCAACTACTGCAACAACAACAACGAAGCAACTGCAAGTGTGACTAACATCGCGTACGAGAGACGATCAATAAGATTTTCCACTCTGTCTCCTCTGCTTGGCGCATACAAAAGTCTCTCCGTCTCGCTCTTACTCCCGTCGTACCACCCATTCTTTATCTGAATTGCTTAACAGCATAGCCCCTTAACAGCAACATAAAATGCATGCAATTTATACAGCCTGTTAACAGCGACTGCTGCTTGTCTGTTAGTTTGTTGTGCTGTCAGTTTTATGGGCCATTTAAATGTCGCATTATTTCAATGTTTGCAACATTTTTTATTTTTTTTATATTTATGTATTTTTACATTTTAAATTTCCTATATTTTTATATTTTAATATTTTTATATTTTTGTATTTTTTATTTATTATATATTTATATGTTTATAATTTGCATTTATTTATTTTAATTTTTCAATATTCTTGAATTTATTTTTATTTCTACTTTTTTATTTATAATTATTTTTTTTTTATATTTTTGTATTTTTGTATTTTTATATTTTTAATTTATTATATATTTATATTTTCATAAATTTATATTTATTTATTTTTAGTTTTTTATATTTTTAAATTTATTTTTATTTTTGCTTTTTTATTTTTATATTTATTTTTTTTTTTGTATTTTTGTATTTTTATATATTTATTTATTTATACTTTTGCATCTTTGGATTCTTTGTCATTTATTTATTCATTTATTTGAACTGCATTTTTTTATAGTGCGCATTCGTTACGGTCTTGCCATCGCAGTCACTTGACAGTTTCAATTAGGCTTTAACACTCTGGTAGCTCACGTCTATGGCTTAGGCCCGTTCCACGTCTGTGTCTGCAGCTCCGGGGCGCTGCTCGCTCTCAAGTGGCTGGCAATTACGTTCAATTAACTTGGCCACGTTGCTAACGGATGCGGAGTGCAATTGGCCAAACGCGTTGCGTTGCGTTGCTTTGCGTTGCTTTGCGCTGCTTTGCGCTGCGTCTGTAATTAAATGATGCTGCCTTCTTGGCTTCACATGGCTTGTCTCTGGCTTCCCGGTCGGGCTAACTGCCGGCATGCCACCTAATCATAAGTGATACCAAAAGGAAATGCTTTTCAAAGCGTTCGCTCCACCGCTGCACCTGCAGCTGCGGCCTGTTAGCTGCTAGCCAGTTGCCAGTTGCCAGTTGCCAGTTGCCAGTTGCCAGTTGCCAGTTGCCAGTTGCCAGTTGCCAGTTGCCAGTTGCCAGTTGCCAGTTGCCAGTTGGTAAAAGCTGGGAGATCTTTGAGCCACTAATTACATTGATTCTTAGACGATTGCGATGGCAATGGGAATGCCAATGCCAATGCCGGGCTATAGACGCAGTTGCTCTCCCAGCAAATGTTGCCGATGACGCGGCTGCTGTTGCTGTTGCAGTTGCAGTTGCAGTTGCACTTGGATTCGCTTTTTTAGCTTCCAACGTCAACTTAATTAATTGTGCGTCCGGCCGCACGCCCGAAGATTGTTATTTATTTTATTTTTTCCCTTCTTTTTATGTCTATTTTGTTGTTGTTGTTGTTGCTGCTGTTGTTGTTGCTCTTGCTGTTTTTTCCACTGTTTTGTTTGGATAATACAAATGCAACTGGTTTCTGCGGCAGCAATGATTGCCGATCGGCGCGATCGCCGCAATTTCTATTTGCGCGTAAATTGCTAATTTTGTGGAAAACACATTAATTAGCGCAAAACAAGCGCGTAAAGTTGCGATCGAGTTGGCATACCTGTGGCAGCGCTGCCCCGCCCCTCCGCCTCCCCATCACACGCCTTGTGTGCAATTTGGTGAATGCCCCCTTTGATCATCTGAAGCACCTGAAATCCACTAATAAGTAAATCGCGGGGTTAAACTTCGGCTTCGATTCCGTTGGTAAACAAAGAATTAATTTTTAATTTTAAATTAATAAAAATTAAAGTTTTTCATCTGTCAAAATATTGTAAAAAGAATTCCCTTCAGAAATTATTTCTATGCAAAAAGACACCTAACGGAGTTTTAATTATGCACTCAGCGCATCTCTCGCTCTCTCGCTCTCTCGCTTTCTCGCTCTCTCGCTCGCTCTCTTGTTCTCTCAGCTTCTCAGCTTATCAGTTAGTTATCTTGCTGGTGCAAGCGTGTTTGTGCATGCATGCGTGCGTGTGTGTGTGTCTGCGCTCTGCGCTGATGCTTTCACCTATTTAACGACGCTTAAAGTTCGCTGCGCGCAGAGTTCAGATTGGGTGCGGGCAAAGAAGCGTATGAGTGAGCGAGACAGCAAATGGGCAAACGAGCGCACGCTTCGGCCTCTCGTATTAGCGTTGTGGGCTTTACACGTAACAAAGTCGACGGAGATGTTAACGTCGCTGCTGCGATCACTATTGTTGTTGTTGTTGTTGTTGTTGTTGGCATTGCTGCAGATGTTGTCATCTTGGCAACGTCATCATGGTCGTCGTCGTCGTCCTTGTCATCGTCAGTCGCCTTCGTATGCGTTGTTTAGTCCATAAAAGCGCAATTTGTCGTAATTGTTTAAGAAGAAAGAAATAACAGCAAATGGCAAATGGCAAATGGCAAGCTACGAACACAAACAAAAACAACTTAATAAAAATTCCTCCGTCGTGTTGTACATCAGTTGACAGTCGTCGGCTCAAGGGGAAAGCCAGAAGTTGGCTGGGGGGCGCTGCTGGGAAGGCTGGCGGAAGAAAGATACAGTGAAAGGTGGAAACGGAGAGGAGGAGGAGAAGGAGGGGAATAAGAATTGACGCACAAATCAAGCCGTTGGCGCAATGTGTAGCTGACGGGGCCCAAAGCCATAGACCCCGCTGGCGATGGAAGACGAACGAAGAGCGATGGTTTTGTGGGAGGGGATGGTGAGAGGGTGAGAGGGTGACGGGGTGTCAGGGCTCGGCGGCATAAATCTCACTTAGTGTGGCAAGCAGAAAAGGAAAATCTGTACAAATAGATTAACAGTAACAAGTGGAACAACAGCAATAACTATGTACGTACGAGGCCAGCAAATGCCCTGTCCCATATGTTGCCACAATAATAAACACCATAACAGCAGCAACAATAACAACCACAGCCACAGCAACAACAACAGCGACAGGAACAACAGAAACAACGAAACAACTCACACACTCACACACACACACACGCACACACATACATGCATAACAATGTGCATAAATCAAACAAGCAATTCAGCTGTAACGGAGGGCGGCGTTGATTTTGACTGCATGTGGCAGCATTTGTTATTTTTATTCTTTTCGCTTTTCGCTCCTCGCTTCTCGCTTTTCATTTTTTTATTCGTTTTCTGTCGTGTTGTTAGTTATTGAGATTGAGAGGAACAACAAAGTTAAATTTTCGATGGCACTAGCAGAACAGTAAACACAAACACGACACTTACACACATGCGAAAAAAGCAAATGAAAACACCTCCATACGCAGACACATCACAGACACACACACACACACACACACACACACTTACTCACGCGCATACAAGCACTTACACGCTCATTCTACTGCCTGCTGTTAGGCGTAAAATGTTAGCGGTGCAGGCGACAAATTTGTCATAAAGCGTTTGATGATTCGCCGAGGACCCAGCAAAAATGAAAGATGCTGAGTATGAAAAAAAAATTGACGTAAGAAAAGTCCATTTATTATTGATATCTAAACATATGTTACGAATTATCAATCAAAATAAACAAAATAATTATATCAATTTCAATAAACAGCTCAAATTTCAAATCGATTTTGTTTTTTTTGTCGCCCTTTGAAAATGCACGTGATATCGACGACTGAACCGTTGGGAGAGGGAGGAGAACATGTGAAGCTGCTGTGTGTGACATGGCGTTGTGTAAGGGGCCGGCGCAGCTTCTTAAAGATAAAGCGTGCGGAAAAGAGATGGAGCTATAGTCGCTTTTTTTTCGGCATTTCGTCGTGTGTGCATTTGATTTCGATTGGTATTTATGGCTGTTTGAGTATTGGAAGTTTTTATTGGAGAATGTGGAGCAGCACATGTCGTTGACAGGATGAAGGCGGGAGACAGCACAGAAGCACGGGTACGGGCACGGGCACGGGACCGTTCAGCAGTTTGCCCATAATTAAGCCAACAATAACGACGACGACATAAAAAGTTGTAAACGTTGCCATTTAATTGTTGGCCCGGCCACTTAAAAGCTCATTTTGTGTCGCAAAACTTTACTTGAAGAGGAAAAGAACGGAAAAAGGGTTATAATAAAACATATACACCAACATGCACTACTACACACACACACACGTATTTATGCCTGTATGTATTGGCTTGTTTGGCCGAAACATTAAACATGGACCAAGAGAACGCAGCCGTGACGTGACTTTTGTTTAAAAAGTTTATGGGAAATGGGGAACAGATGGGCGGTAGGGGAGGTGGACATGGGGAAACGTTTGGCTAACTTATTCCTTGTCGCACAACATATTCACCATTACGCCGTAAAGGTGACCCCTACCCCTCCTCTCGTTTCACTTCCTCGCTCTACTTCATCTTTATGCTGCGACTCAGGTTCGTGCTTGGCTATGTGAAGCTTCGGTGACCATTTTTTTGGTTCACTCTCCCCTCCCCAACACTTCCCACCATTCCTCTGCTATACCCACCACTCCTTTTCCCACTCTTGTCACGTCGTGCTGTGTAGTCTTCGTTTGCATTTTTATGGCATAAAAATTAAAAATGAATTTTGATTGTTTTATTTTCTTATTATTTTTGTTGCTGTTGCTGTTGTTGTTGTTGTTGTTGTTTTTTACTTCTTGTTTTTTGTTGCTGACCTCTGCTCCTTTTGGTGCCTTGTTTTGTATAAAATATTATTTTTTTTTTTCTATTTTTGGCATTGTTTTAGTTTTACATTTCGCGCACTTGACTTTTTTTCATTTCCTTTGTTGCTTGTTATTTGTTTTTGTTCCTGTTCTTCCAATCTTTCAATTTTTCATTTTTTCTTGTTCCTCTTTCCTCTCTCTCTCTCTCTCTTTTGTTTTCTATTAGTTTGGGTATCCACTTTTTAATTTGTGCGCGGAAGCCTTGCATGGCCCAAAGACATTCAAATTACATTTTTTTAGGTGTTTTCCTTTTTTCGTCCTTTAAGTCCTTGCTGGCCTTAAAGTCGCGTGCAACTCTGCGACAGCCATGATTAATTTCAGGTTTGTTTCAAAACTTTAAAATCCACAACAATCACAAACCCAAAATTGGGTTAAACCGAATATTTATATTTTTTGGAAGAGTTGGCGTTGAATTTCCAGGAAGTTTACCTGTACTCAAATCCCTCCGAGAGTCCGCATATATATTTCACACGCGCTGCTGTAAAAGTTTCTACAAATTTTCAAAAAAAAAAAAAATTTGTTCCATACAAATTTTCAAAATCGTTTCAGAACCTTAGCCTCGTTTATGCAAAAATGGTCCTGTCTATAGAAAGTGTTATCCTGGTTGCTATCGCCGAAGCACTGTTAGTCCTTGGCTATGTCATGGATGTGACGGTATATAGACCGGATATAGCATCCTGCCTGATACTGGGAGCGATTATCTTTTGGATCAATCATCTTATCTCGCGAAAGCTAAAGAGTCCCTGGTGGTTCCTGTTCAAGGTGGTCCTTGGCAATGTGATAGGTCGTTGTATCCTGACGCTCATTTGGGAGAAACTTCTGGCCGTATTGGAGGAGCAGCAGCTTCCCCTAATAAATTTGCTGATTGTGGAGTATATTGTTTCGGGATTGGCCATTTTCCTGTCCTGGAAGAGCTTGAACCGCCCCAAATCAACCCAAGCAATTGTTCCCGTTGAGATCGACAGGCCCATCGGCCCAGTTGAAGAGACAGTTGCGCAGGAGAGTCAAGGAGTGCCAGTTCAAAATACACAACATGAAGCCATGCGCCTTGTGATGGGCCACAGAGCTGCCAACGCTATTCCCCCTGGCATAGCTAACGATGCAGTTCCACAGGACACTCGTCGAAATGCTAAACGCAGCAGAGGGCGATCTCGTTCAAACGCGCGGCAAAGGGCGGGCGGCAGAGCTGATAGCGTTGGGCCCAGGCGCCCAGCTGGTAACGCAGCGCCACGGAACAGTCGTGGAGCTTCAAGACGCAGTAGAGGTCGACCCCGAGGAAGCAGGAGTCGTGCCAGAAACGCGAGCTAAAGACATGCGATAAAAACCTTTTTTTTAAAAAAAACCAAAAAATATTTGAGAAATGTCAATGCATTCAAAATTACACAGGAGGATATATATATATTTATATATATATTTCAAAAGGCGTAGGGATATATATATATTTATATTATTATTTTTATATTTTTTGTATGTATATTCATTTATTTTTTATATATTTCGATTCATGCATGAATAAATAACAAAATAAACCAACGTTTTCTTTGCCCTTAAAAGTAGGCAACATTTTTTTTAAATTTTGAATTTCTGCCATGGGTAAAACTTGTAAGGAGTTGGCGTTGAGTTTCCTGGCAGTTTAGTTTGACAGTCAAAATTAATATTTAAATAATTTTTTTAATTAAAAGAGACTCTCGAAAAGTGTGATCCTGATCCTTCGACGCGCCATGTGCCCAGTCTAAAATAAATAATAAAAAAAAATAATAAATAAATAAATTAATAAATTATTTTACTACTCACCAAGCGAAGCTAGGCGCAGTTTGTTGTTAATTATTTCTTAAATATTTATATTTATTTTTTATTTATTTTTAAATTTACAAGGGTATAAAAATAATTTAAAGGGAACAATTAAATTTAAATGTATACTAAAAACAATGTTTAATTCGTCAAAAGAATTACTGCCTTTAAGGATGTGATTTTCCAGAGTCTGAAATTCACCAACTCGCGTGGTGGGAATTCGTGCATTGACAGATATTCACCACGCCATTGACTCGCCTTATGAATTAATTGACACTTTGGTTTTAAAGACTCGTCGAATTTAATTTTAAAATGTGTAAATTTTAAATTGTTTATCTATCAATTTATTTGTATATTTGTCACTCTTTTTTGAGATTTATTTTATTTTTGGATTTTTTTTTAACACTTAGTTTATTATCTTTGATAATTTCACCATAAATTTTGCCGTCGTTCGTTGCGTGCGTAAATTTAATTTATGTGATTTTTGTGCGGCAATGCAAATTTACGCAACGCACAGCCCACGAGCCCTCAGACAGGAGACAGACAGACATGCGGTCGGGCAGGTGTATACGTGTGTGTGTGTGAAAATAGGGGGCGTGACCAGTGCACGCTCAGCACGTTTATTCGCACTTAATTCGCACTTTTTGACACCTTTCGGTGTCCGTCAGTTGCAAGTGAAGCGACAACAAACCCAAGAGCCCAAAACCAAATAAACAAATTGTGTCCCCCCTCATATGTCCTTCCCTTCCCAACCACCAACCCCCACCCCCCACTCCGTGCCCAATCCCAGGCCTGTCAGCAACATAATGTGCATCGGCATAACGAGCGGTGCGAAAAATTATGCAAAATAAATTAATTACCAATTAAGGGAGGCTGCAGCCTCCCGCCCCTCCCACCACAGCGCACAGCTCTACCCTGCCCCGCAGCAGTGGCTCCCGACTGTTGCAGCTGTTGCAGGCATATGCAAAATTTCTGTGATGCGCCCGATTGCGGCATTTGAGACTCGGGGGCGGAGAGTTGGCGGCTCCGGGGGTGTTTGCTAGTTAACGGAGCGAAGGAGTGGCATGAATGGGGGGGAGGGGGAGAGTTTGCATTAATTTGGGGGTTGACCGAACGGGGGATGGCCAGCAAGTAGCCGGAACGCGCTTGTCACATGAACCTCGGCCACTAATTAGTGTCATTAAATGCGCTCCACATGACGACATGCGACATTTGCGATACTCCCCACTAACAGTCTCTCCCCCAACCCCCAAACCCC
This sequence comes from Zaprionus lineosus, assembly GCA_035044505.1. Classification (NCBI taxonomy): domain Eukaryota; kingdom Metazoa; phylum Arthropoda; class Insecta; order Diptera; family Drosophilidae; genus Zaprionus; species Zaprionus lineosus. The sequence goes on from JAWNNX010000266.1 coordinate 100,268, forward strand.
AATTCCCAGCCTGCAACCTCCACACCATGCATACGCCTACCGGGCCACCCACCGACACACCCACCTCATATCCGTGCAACCCTCTGCAGCTGCAACGGCATATTGCCCACTTTTCGGACGCATGCATAAAACATGACACAAAATTGCTGCACATTCTCCTTGCTGCTTGCCACAAGTCGCAAGTTGCAAGTTGCAAGTCGCAAGTCGCAAGTCGAAAGTCGCGAGTCGTAAACCAAATAAATAAACCATAAACATAACTGACCACAAAGCCAACTTAATTTTCCACAGCGAGTGCTGGGTGGTAGGAGGGAGGGGTTGGAGGGAGGGGGGGAGCATGGAGCGTGGCACAGGCGACTGACCGCTGGCCACTAGCGCCTGGGACAGTTTCTTATAACTGAGGCGACTTCCGTTAACTTGCGTGCAAACCTGCAATTTTTCCCGCCCCTTCCCCCACCTACGCCACCTTCCCCTTGCCCTAACCCACCCCCCATCTACTGGCCGTGGCCACAATTGGGGTTAAAAAGGGTTTAAGTAGCGACAAAAACCCCTTTCACAAGGCCCCTTTCACCGTTTCACCACTATACCCCGCTCCCCTTACCATACCCTCCCCACACACCCCGCGACGCGAACAACATGCATATGAATAATTACAGCGCCGGAACCGAAAACGAAACGAACGCCATTGTCGTCGCCTACGGCCGTCCACCTGCCACCTGCCACCTACCCCCACTGCCCCACACCTTCTGCCGGGGACTGTGCGGCCTCCGCTTAACAAACTAAACTGTGAAAATGCCCGCGGGCGAGTTCGACCCTCCGGTACGGCCCCTCCAAAAAATAAAAGGGGCGCTAACTCCATGGGTATTACCGCCATCAAAATTTGAATATTGATTGGCTTTAATGAGCGCTTTGGTTGCGCAATTTGTATCCCCCCTTCCCCCTGCACGAACAGGTATCGGCTTGCGACCCTCCTTTCCCCTGCCTCCGGAATGACCGGAATGGTCCGTGGAAGCGGATACGGAAGCCAATGCCCGGCCAGTGCTGGGAAAGTAGATCAATTGACATTAAAACTCATTTTAATCCTGTTTTTTATGGATCATTCTTAAGAAGGATATCACCTCCTTATAAAAATGTATTTAAATTGAATGTAAAAGTCAGTAGGCGTTGGACTTCCGGGTAGTTTACATTTTATACGAGTTGCTGTACGGGGAAAACTCATCTATAAAAAATTCTAAATATTTTTATAGTCACTTTTGAAAAAAGAGTCCTTATTTTAAACACTTCAAAAGAAAATGGGTCCTCCAGTGGAAAGCGTCATACTGACGGTGATCTGTGAAGCGGTGTTGGTCCTTCGGTACAGCTTGGAGGGAAACGTGCCCAGTCCTGATAATTCATCAACCTTGCTATTGGTTCCGATTGTCCTTTGGACCAATCATTATATCTCCCTTAGGCTGAAGAGCCACTGGTGGTTTCTCCCGAAGGTGCTCCTTCACATTCTGATAACCAGCATTGTCCTGACACTGTTCTGGGAGAAGTCACTGCTTATGTTGGAGAAGCAGCAGATACCACCCACAGCTCTGTGGGTATTTGAATATGGCGTCTCGGGATTGGGCTTGCTCCTCACCTGGATGAGATTTATTCGCTCCAGACCCCCGAAGAATAATGTCCGAGCTGCAAACTCCCTTCACGTAGCTGATCTGCTTGCCGCAATTGCCCAGGAGAATCAAGGAGTGGCACCCCGGGGCAGAGGTCGACCTCGTCGGCACGCAAATCGAATGCCAAATGTGGGATAAATTCCAATTTCTAGTTCAAATAAAATATGATTAAAAGCTTGAATATCTTAAATGGAACAAAACGAGAAGAAACATGGGGTGTTGTATAAGTTCAATTTCTTATTGTACGAAGATAGAGGGAGTGCGATGAAGTGGAGCACGTGAAGCATGTGGTAATGGAACGAGTGGTAATGGAACATATAAGCAAGGTACAGTTTTATTTCCAACAAATTCCTTTAGAATGACATAGACCAAGGTCATAACGTACATTGAAAATGAAACATAAAATTCGCAAGTCTCTGCTAAGAATACAAGTGGAACGATTGGAAATACTGAAACGGAGTGAAAATAAATTGAAACTTTAATGAAAATTAAATATAAATTCTATTTTCCTGCAAAACGTCCACACACTGGGACGAAGTAAGGCAAATGGAAAAAGACAAAGAGAATGAGAGAAAAAGGAAGAGAAAGAGAAAGAGAAAAAGAGTGGATGAAGGGAGGGGGTGGAGCGGCAACCGGGAAAGGAGAACAGATTTAAGGGGGGTGTAGGCTTGGTAAATGTAATGCATAAATTAATTGATCACCTACACACACACGCACACTAACACACACACACACACACACGCATTCACACACACGCATTCACACACACATACACACACTCGTGGGTAACAAAACTATGAATGCTCAATGAATGCACAGCCTCCGATAAAATGCAGCAATGCAATTTTCTGACACACCCCTGCAATCCGGTCCCACACCCGCCACCCGCTATCCGCCACCCTCCCCCAACCCCGCAACCCCTGCGCCGATGCGTGGCATTGAAATTGCATTTTGTGGCATCGCATTGACAATGAAATTCGAATATGAAAACGTTGCATAGCGCTTAGCATTGAATTCATTTTGTCTAAACTAAATAACAATGCAGCCAACACTTGCAGTGGAGTGGGCGTGGCTGAGGGCAGAGGATAGGAGCTTCCTTGCAGCGATGAGGACGGCGACGGGACTTGGTCAGTGTCATTGTTTGGTTTCAAACGGCGTCAAATTTACATAAATTGATTTGATTGAATTTTTATGAGTCAGCGGGCCGTGCGCCACATGCCACATGCCACATGCCACAAACCACGGGCCACCGGTTACCGACCACGGGCCAATCGAACAGTTGATGAGTTTTTGACATTCGCCGTGTCGACGTCTAATTAAAGTCATTGCCAGCAGCTGCATGGACCACCAGTCGCCCCAATCTATGCCCCAAAGTTCCGACCCCCCTTCCCCCTCCTTCGCCCTCTCCTCCTCTCACTTTCAATCTGTGTGTACTCAAGGCCGGGCACAGTTGGCGTTACATGCAGAACAGAAACAATCACAACAACAACATTGGCTAAAACTGCTACTGTGACTGTGACTGTGACTGTGACTGTGACTGCCACTGCGACTGCAACGGTGGCAGCTTACGCGTTGCATTCGGCCACAGCCAACAACAATTGACGCAGAGGCAGACATCGTCGCACATTGAACACATGCCGCGCATGGGGCAAGGGGAGGATGTCCGCCGAGGATGGTGGGCGGGGTGTAGAGGCGGGTAGGGAGCCAGAGGTCGCAGCGGCGAACATTGCATATTTTTAGGGCTTCCTCCGCCGCATGTGGCACATGAAATTTGCAACAAACTAAGTATTTAGCGCTTTGGTTTTGGCCTCGTTCTTTGTTGCCGCTCGCATTTTTGTACCCTACAAATTGTTGAGTGGGCCACATTGATTCGGGCGACTCGCTTGTGGCAGGTGAGCGAAATAGTTTATACTCTCAAACACCTATCGATAAGTTGGCTATCGATAAATTAGCTATCGATTTTTGATTTTTAGGGACTGAAATCTTTGCCTTTGCTTCAGCCCAACCCAAGGGCAGGGATTAGTTTATACTCTCAATCACTTATCGATAAGTTGGATATCGATAAATTAGCTATCGATATTCGATTATCAGTGTCGGAAATCTTTGCCTTTGCTTCGGCCCAGCCCGAAGGCAGGGTTTAGTTTATACTCTCAATCACTTATCGATAAGTTGGCTATCGATAAATTAGCTATCGATATTTGATTTTCAGTGTCTAAAGTCTTTGCCTTTGCTTCGGCCAAACTCAAAGGCAGGGTATCCCCTATTCGGATAACAGGACCTCCCCCCTCCACCATTTTGAGGGCTTTGGCTCTGCATTCCATTTGTTCAGTTTTATGTCTCGTTTATAATTCGCTCGCCAATGCCAATTTGTCATAAATCTCGTTATTTTAAATCGTTGTTGGCATTTCTCTTGGCACTTCGCCTCTTTTTTGTTTGCATTGATTTGTTGCATGTGGCATGCCGTTTGTTGTTCGTTGGCCATCGACCATTGACCATTGACCACTGACCATTGACAGAGGCCTTGCCTATGGCAATTATAACGCATCTCGACCTGCCACCGGCTCCGCATTGTTATCGTTATCGAGCCGCTGCAGTCAGCAATTTTCCTTCCTGCAAAGTCTCTTTCCGCGGGGCGCTACGGCTGCCGTATACCCTAGGATCAAGTATGTCCTTGGCATTGCTCAAGTCAACACTTAAAACTAATTTAAAATTAAATAAAACAAATGTATTATGAGTCCTTCCTGCTGTGAGATTGTACCTCCAAATTTTGGCTTACTTTCCTTTATCTCTCTCTATCTCTTTCTCACTTACTCTTTTGTTATCCTTGCCAGCAAAACATTTTTAGGCAGTTGAAAAATGCTTTGATAATCTTATGTGATCTTAAAAATAATTACTAAATATTTTTAAAATTAAAAAAATAATTGATAAATATTAAATTAACATTTTTAAAAGTAAATAAATATTTTTAAAATTAAAAAAAATTAATTAAATTAATATTTTTAGAATCAAATACTTAATTTTAAAATTAAAAAAATATTTATAAATATTAAATAAATATTTTTTAAATTAAATAAATATTTCTAAAATTAAATTAATATTTTTAAAACTAAATAAAAATAAAAAAAAATATGTGAATATTAAAAAAATAAATATTTTTAGAGACAAATAAATATTTTTAGAGACAAATAAATATTATTTAAAGGTGCATCACTCCCTTTCAGTTAGTTGGGAGCCTACGGTGCACCAGTATAAAACACAATTGACATCATTGGGCGACATTTATAAATGTTGCGGTTTAACGGGACTAAAATATGCGATTTGGCACGCCTCCCGTCACTAATCACATGGGCCACCAGTTCCACCACCATCTGTCCCATACGCAGCGCGAGGGCTTCGAGCTGTGATCAGAGCTTGTGCTGTTCTAAAAATAGCCCACACTCAGAATACATTCGCCTGTGGCTCTCTTGGCGAACGAAACTCGATCGTGTCAGGGTTATAATTTTTTGCAACCTTCGTTTATGTTCGGCTTAAGTGAACGACTTAAGTATCGGCTCGTTGGTCTAGTGGTATGATTCTCGCTTCGGGTGCGAGAGGTCCCGGGTTCAACTCCCGGACGAGCCCTGTGCTGTTTTCACAAAATTTATTTTTAGAATATCTTCGTGTATTTATTTATTTATTTCTCTTCGGCGGAGTTTGTCCCTTCGAATTACCGCAATTGTATGGATGGCAATGTGAATTTATGTGGGCAACGGTGTTCAAGTTAAAAAAAAAAAAAGAAAAAAAAAAAAATTCAGCAAACTTTTCATTTTTTGCAACGCACTTCTACGCCGCGCACAAAAGTATGCAACAGTTTTCTTTGGCCGAATGTTAGGCGCCACCGTCTGTAAGCGGAATTTACCAGCACTGCTGTGCGTTAAGCAGCTGCGAAATGCCGTTATGTTGACAAGTCTGCGCTCCCTGATCAACACTTGACGCCGTGAAACAACGAATGACGGTGGCCGCCCGTTTACTTTTTTATTATTTATTTCAATTACTTAGTGTTTGCTGCGCGTTAAACGGGAAACGAATCGTTCACTTTTTTATTTATTTATTTTATTTCATTTTCGTTCACTCACATTATGGCCTTTCAATACCAAGACTTCGATTATGTGTACAACGAGGAGACCGAGTTCCTCAGCTTTTTGAACGATGAGCAAACTGCTGTGCAGCGCGACAACAACAGCATAAACCACGGAGCAATAGGCCTGAACAACGACAACAACAACAACAACAACAACAACAACAATAATAATAATAATAACAATAATAATAATAATCATAATAATAATAATAATAATAACAGTAATAATAATGATAATAACAGTAATAATAATTACAATAATAATAATGATAATTATAATATTCAAATCGTCAATTGTTTTTCATATAACAGTGAGTCGCTGGCGGGGGGGCAATTTTTTGACAGTCGCGAGAAATGCAGCGTAAACAGCAAACGGGTGCCAATTGTTTTGGGCTATTACCAGAAGGATCGAGGCAGTAGATGCAAGTCTCCCTACGAATGCTACTGGCAGGATATCACCACGCCGAATGTGCATATAAATTATAAGAGAGACTTTCAACTGGCCGCAATTAATCCTTGTTCCTTATCTCTCCTTTGCTTTGCAGATGATGACTATGGATATAACCAAAACTGAACCCGGACTTGTCGGGCTATCATCCAATCAACAGCAGCAGCAGCAGCAGCAGCAGCAACAGCAACAGCAATCGGCACAGCAGCAGCAGCAGCAGCAACAGCAGCAGACCGCAAACATGAACAACAACGGGCAGAACAACAACGGCAACAACAACGGCCTCAGCAATGGCAATGTTGTTGTTAATAACAACAACAACAATAGCAACGTGCAGAGCATCGCGGCAGCCGCCAACAACAATAACAACAACAACAACGGCAGCCAACTATGCGCCGGCTGTGGGAAGCACATCCAGGACCGTTACCTGCTGCGCGCCCTCGACATGTTGTGGCACGAGGATTGCCTGAAGTGCGGCTGCTGCGATTGCCGCCTCGGCGAGGTCGGCTCCACACTCTACACCAAGGGCAATCTGATGCTCTGCAAGCGCGACTACTTGAGGTGCGTAACACATGACTAAAAGCGACTGAGTGGCTGACTGACTGAGCTCTTGAGTGGGGGAGGGAGGCAGAGCCAGCTCAGATTGGAGGATGGAGTAGAGAGAGATGAGAGATGAGATTGCTAATTTGAGGTTCTTTCTTCTCTTCCCGCCATTCGCAGGTTGTTCGGGAACACAGGGTACTGCGCCGCCTGCAGCAAAGTCATTCCAGCCTTCGAGATGGTGATGCGCGCCCGCACCAATGTCTATCACCTGGAGTGCTTCGCCTGCCAGCAATGCAACCACAGGTGAGTTATCGATAGCCATGCAATCGATATGCCAGCATTTTACAGCAATTCGATACCAACTCCTCTCACCCAGCAACATTTTGCAGCTCTTTGACGTGACCCTTGACCTTTGGAACGTTGTTGTTTTTTTTTTAAGGAGACTTTCAAGCTCATTCATCTTTGTCATGTATCCTTTTAAGTTAGTTTTAAGGTCCTTTTGAAGAAGACTTCATGTAGCTGTATCTTCCCTGAAGTCTTTCCTTTTTGTTATCCTCTTGTTGTCTCCTCTTCGACTTCATGCATTACATCCTTCATGTTCTTATTGTTCCAAATGGGATACGCTATGTAAACTATTCTTTGATATATATATATGTGTTATAGTCCATCTGATTCTCCTCCTTGCAGGGCAATCTTTACTCTCCTTGAGCGTCGTATCCTTTGGAGTCGGTGTTAATAATTGAGTAGTTAGACATCCTGTAAATCGCAACACCTGCCACGCTTCGGGTACGAGGGCGGCTTGGGCTCCGCTCCCGTCCTGCCGTCCTGTAAGGACAACAAATACTTATGCATTTTTATGGGCCATTTGGCTATCAGCAGGTCCACTAAATCGGCATGGAGCTGGGCGAGGAATCCCTTTTTAATCTTCGGCCAATATACAGGATCGGAAGTGGTACTTAGAATTTTATTATAATGCCGAAACATCAGCAATAACAGCAACAAATTGACATCATTTGCAGGATACACAATGCCAGATACAGGATACACGAATTGAAAGGGTGGGGAGGGGAGGCGTGGCTGGGCCGAGGCGGGCTGGGTTGCAACCCCTTTAGAGCCATTGAATTTCTATAAAAACCGCATAAATTTCGTGGCATACCCTTCTGGGCCCAGACGATCCTTGAACTATCCTTTCGACAATTTCTCACAATTTATTGCATTTGGCCAATTCGGGAAATGTCACTCTGGAGAGTTTTAAAGTGCGTGGACGTTCACTGTGACTGCTGCCACTGCCCCTGCCTCTGCCTCTGCCTCCCCGTGTGGTAGCCACTTCCTCGGGCCTGGTCAATAACAATTCTTCTTCTACTGCTCCTACCCTTCCCTGCTCGTCCTCGCTTGGCGCCGTTTTTCTTTATTTTGTGAGGGTGGGGTCCTTGCATTATTAATGCCGCCGCACATATGCTTGCCGCGTCGCCCCCCCTCCCCTGCCACAGTCTCGACTTGCCTTGTGCAACGAATCGCATTAAATATTTAAAATGCCGCCACACGGCATTGCCGAGTAGCAGAAATATTGAAATAAATGTTAAAACATATTGGCATATTGTAAAAATCGTGCCCACTCCTTGGCTACTATTCCTCCCCCCTCCCCACCCCTCTCTTTTGCCTTTGTTGCACTGTGTCCTGACGCTATTGTTTCGCATTGTCGAAAATTGGCTTTAAAAATGTAACAGGAGGCATGGCTTGCATTTTTCGTTGTGGCCTGTGTCCTGCGCCTACCCGCCACCCTCCACCCTCCACCCTCCACCCTCCACCCTCCCCCTCCCCCTCTCCCTCCTCATACTCACATGTGTCCCTTCGAATGGGGACCCACGGGTTAACGACCAAATTTCAAATTGTGCATTTGAACTTCGATTGGAAGGCTTTGATATTTCGTCCTGATATCATTTGTCCCTTGGAATAGCACCTCTTCTCTTTTGAAAGGATACTGAAGTTTCCTTCAAACTACAATTTGATTCATTCCAAAAATATTGAAATTTAATTTCTCTCCTTTTTTTATTTAAAATTTATTTAAATTTTGAATTAATTTTAATCTGATTAAAGAGATTCTGTCGCCGCGTCTGGTCACACTGAAAAACTATAATCCTATAAAGGCGCTTGCTGTAAAGTTAACATTTTCTGTTAATGAAATATTTATTTACAGTTTCTGTTAATGAAAACAAACTGTTAAGTTTTCTTCGCTTTTCTGTCAATAGATTTTAAATCTGTTAAAAAACAGAAACACTGTTAACAGTTGAAAGATAACATTCTCTGTTATCACTTATAAAAAAAACTACTTCTCAACTTTTTTTTCTGTTAAGCCCATTTTTTTTATTTTTATTTTTTATATTTTATGAATATATTTAAGTTATTTTTATTTTAATTTTTTTTTTTATTTTTAAGGGCCACAACTTCTGTTAATCGAATGTTATAATACAGAACATAAACAATTTTATGTAGAAAAAAGTTACCCCTGAAAAAGTAGCTATATTTTTGGTATTTTAAAATCAGTTAATTATTGAAGCCTCTGTTAACATTTCGCTAACAGTGCACTGTTAATTAACATAACTGAAAATTAATATAATGTAAAGGAGCTGTTGCTACACATGTAAATAACATAGCGCGGAATTTCACTGCTTCAGCTGCAAGGCTTCCCTTTGGCGCCGAAGCATTGGAGATCCTTTCGAAGGATCTCATTCATACGGCTGATTCTGTCCTGCATCGAAATTTCATTTGTGGCTAATCAATTTTTTACGTAAATTAATTCAATTGCCCAAAAAGTCATTGAGGCGTGGCCGCATGGCCAGCGGGTAACTTGCAACTGCCATGCCCCCTCAGCCCCCCAGCCCCCTTAGCCCCCTTGCCGCCTTTGGGCGCACATTTCACATTTAAAATGCGGGCTTCCACTTGCCACACGTTGAACAAACAGCGACAACAGCAAAAGTCCTGTTATTTTTTGTTGTCCTGCTGTTTTCGTATCCTTTTTTTATTTTGTGTCATTTTTCGTTTTCCTTTTGGACTCTTTCTGATTTGGTTTTTGCTTTTCGTTTCGCCCTTCCGAAGTGCATCAAATTTGTTGTTGTTGCTTTTTATTTGTTTTGTTGTTGCTGAAAAGTTTGCATAATTTCCTGTCGCCAGGATCGACGACGTCGTCAGTTAAACGTCATTCGCTTTGGGGGCGTGGGGCAGGCTTCGGGCAGATGGGGCGCAAAGTTTGCAGGCGAATCTTTTGCTCCACGATGACAGCAACAGAGTGCGGGGCTGGGAGGTGAGAAAGGACGAAGGACGAAGGAAGGGGGAAGGGGGAGGGGGGAAGGTAACTCGCCATTTTTACAGATTTTTGTATTTCCTGTTGACAATTTGTTGTTGGTTTCACTGCCCGGATGTGCGAGTCCTTCCTACACCTACACACACACACACACACACTCGTGTCTGGTGTGCGGTGTGCATGTCACAGGTGCGTTCAATGCCAATGCCAAGAGTTGTTACCGTTATTTTTTTGTGTGTTTTAACTTTGTTGATTCTGTCGCGTTTTTGTTGCTTTGGTAGATAAACAAAGCGTTTTTCATGTAGAGCTCGACAGCGACGACCCAACACCATGCCACGCCCCTACAGCCCACACACATACACATATCTATATATATCTGCTATGGTATAGTCAGTCCGTCAATCGATTTGCTGCAACGCCAGCGGCCAAAAAAAAAATAAAAAGAAAAAAAAAAAATTAAAAAAAATTTGACGTAAATCAAAAGCCAAATTTCATATCCGCTGTAAGTCTGCTGTAAGCTGCTTTGCCCGCACCAGGATAACACGTCCTCCTGTCAGACCCCATCTTCTCGCATCCAACCATCGTGTCCTGTGTCCTACAACATCATCCTCCCCCACGGTCCTTATCTTCACCCAAATGGAGCACATTCACTTCTCGGAACGTAAAGCTGTTCGCAACTCACATCTGATCGAAAAGTTCTCTTCCTTAAAGGACCAAAAGGAATCTCGACTAAGACTACGATTCCTCAAGGAAGATCTGCTTACAGTTGCTTGATGTTTAACAGTTGTTTCAATTGATGAACCTCCCACTGAAGTTTTTTTAAGTTGCACAAAATTTCAACCTTCCCTCTGCATCCTTTCTTTGAGGTCCTTAAACGGGGAGTACCTGGAAATCAAGAAATCCTTGGCAAAAATTTGTTGTCTCATTTTGGCTCTAAGTTTTCTGTTTGAGAAAGTGTAGTTATATCTAAGCATCAGTTCAACTCCTCGTCCTTTCATTGTGATTCTTAAAACTAAATTCAGGATACAGAAAGGTCCTTTTCTTAGGTACATTGTCTTCTTTTCGCTTAGATCCCTTACTTATTTAAATACTTTTAAAGTTCAAGTTGTTCATTGTGAATCGAAACATGCAAATGCAATCCTTTGACACCCTACCCCATATACCCTAAGTCCTTCGAATGTCCTTTGCCCAAATGGTAGATCATTTCCTGACTTTAAATCAATCCTACAGAAGCTCTCAATTGGTTTGCCGCCAAAGTCTTCCTGTAGCCCATCAGGACTTGCTGCATTCTCCCGTTAGAGTATCCAAAGGCCACGTGACACTCGCAGCAACTCCTTTCGTCCTTGTTTGGCTTGTAATGCAAACTGTGGTGGGCATCCAGTGCCAGCTCTGCACTGGAGGCGGCTCACAGGATACTTGCTTGCTCCCGTCGCTCTCTGTACAGGTGCTAACATAAATATTTTGACAAAGGGCTTCATGTTGCACACACAAACACACCCGCCCTCCCACACACACACACACACACATACACGTACCCACACACACACACACACACACACACACACATACACACTGGTTACATGTACCCGTGAGTTTGAGGCTGCAGCTTGGGTAGATTGTTGGTTGATAAGGCTGGGAGGTTGGGAGGTTGGGAGGTTGGGAGGTTGGGAGGTTGGGTGGTTGGGTGGTTGGGCGGTGGCAACTTCATTTGCTGCTGGCTTTATGCGCGGTGCACTTCGCTGAAGCGAAGCTTGCGGCTGCCCGTGCCGACTCCCTGTGGCAGCTGCAGATCCGTGCAGCACTTCTTCCTGTGGCTGACATTCCCGTAATGTTGCCAAATGCTTATCTGACTTCCTTCGGAGCAGTCGTCAGGCAGCAGCGAGGACAACTCCGATTGTTGTCCAAATGCGCCGCTCGGTCGTCCTTCTGCCATTTGCCTGCCTCGCACTCCTTTGTTTTCAGAAAAAGTCTGTTCCTGGTCTCCACTCCCAGCCCCCAGTCCCCAGTCCCCAGGACATCCACTGACTGCCAGCAGCTCCTCAACGACTGCCGTTAACCGCTGTCAATTGTCATCTTTGTGTTTGTCTGTCTGCCGATTCCCAGGTTTAAGCATGTGGAAAAATCGTTTCCAGTTGCGAGTTCCTCTTCCTGACAGCCACCCATCAGCCCGAGAGTCGTTTCCAGATCCTCTTAATGTGCCTTATTGTTTCCTTTTAAGTTTCTTAAATTTAAAAACATTTACTGCACATTGACTCCAAGGACCTCAGAGCAAAGCAGTTCCCGGCTTGGGTCTCAGATTGACCTGGCAGCCGCAGCTTTTTAGGCCCTTTTTGGCCAGAGATGTTCCCCGGAACATCGCCAAACTGTCGAGTGTCCCTCTAAGGATCCTTATTAATCCGCAACTCTTTCCACTCTCTTCCAGATTCTGCGTGGGCGATCGCTTCTACCTTTGTGAGAATAAAATACTCTGCGAATACGACTACGAGGAGCGTCTGGTGTTCGCCTCGATGGCCAATCATCCGATGCTGAAGCGTCATGTCTCGTCGCTGGGTCAGGGCTCGCCAACTGGCGCTGCGGGCGCTGGCGGCGCTGCCGGTGGACTGCTGGGCGGTGGACCGGGCGGCGCCAATGTGAACGGCGGCGGCGGCATGGTGAACGGACCCCGTACTCCCGGCGATCACAACAACAACAATGGACCCCAAACGCCGGGCGGTGGCGGCTCACCCTTTGCCGCAGCCGCGGCGGCAGCTGCAGCTGCCGCGCACATGAAGAATCAACTGGGGGCGTCCAGCTAAAATAAAGCCCTGGGCATGGGCGGCTGTGGTGGCGGTGGCGGCGGCGGCGGCGGCGGTAGTGGTGGTGGCGCTAGCGTTGGTACTGCCGGTGGCACCGCTGGTCAGCAGTTCTATGGATCTGCTGGCTTTGGTCTGCATCATCAGGAGCAACAACAACAACAACAACAGCAGCAGCAGCAGCAACAACAGCAACAACAGCAACAACAACAACAGCAGCAGCTCATGGGCTTGGGTATGGGTATGGGCATGGGTGTAGGCTTGGGGCTGGGCGGCTTAGGCGGTGGCGGTGGCAGTGGCAGTGGCAGCGGCAGTGGAGGCATCGGCAGCATCGGCAGCAGCTGCAAGCGCTACCAGCGGAAGTTCTACAATCGCAACTGATCGACGCGGACGCATTCGATGGCTCAGCAACTGGATGGATAGTATGGAAGGAGTCCGTACACCTGTCCATCTACCTGTCTCTATAGATATATATATATATATATCGTCTATAATATCGGAATATGAAACAATATAAACCATGGAATGTTCGTTTTGCTTTGTCTGAGTTAAAGTTTCTTAGTTTTAAATACCATGTTTTTTTTTTTTTATGCTCTAAGTGGGTATATTTCCCGGAATATACCAAACGTCCAGATTGACTTCAGTCTCAGAGCCCTGAGACTCGGACGACTCGATGTAAAATTCAAAAATAATAATAAAATATTATTAAACTGTTTAATTAATCATTTAATCTGTAAGATAAAATACTCGCATAAATCTTTATTTATAAATGATTCACACATAAATGACACGTTTTATTTTTATCCTTATATTTATTTTTATTTTTATTTTTACTTCTCATTTCCTTAAGCTCTGTAAATATTTTGCGTGCAATTTATGCAAAAAAAAAAAACAAAAACAAAAACAAAAAGAAAAGGAAAATTAAAATGGAAATGGAAATAAAATATTTTCATTAATCACACAAAGAAAACAAAAATTGTTAAAAATATAATTTTTTTCCCCTTATTTTTTAAGCTTCTGCACCGCGTAAAGCATAAATTAAAAAATATTAAATAAAGTGCATATTTTTTTAACTTTCTAATTTCTAACGCTTTAAGCGTGCGGTGCCAAAATAAATTCAAAGCAGTGCCAAAAAACATAAATAAAAATCTTAATTAAATAAAAAAAAAAAAAAAAATAAAAAATAAAAATTAAATAAATAATTAGCGGCATAAAGAAAATTCATGTAGTTTCAAAAATATATTTATTTACATTCAGTTGAGTTAATTTAAAAAAAAAAAAAAAAATAAAAGAAAAGAAGAAGAAAATATTTAATGACTCATTTTAAATAATTAATTGTTAAACTTCCCCACCGACCAATTCTCTATTGTGTTTAATTTTCTAATTTTAATCCTTAACTCGTAATCCTAAATATTAATTATTTCATTTAACTCATTTAAAGGCCGCCACTGATTTGGGCTATTTGTTTAATGTGTAAATATTTAAGGATTTTTATTTTTAATTTAGACGTGTACAAAAGCTAATTTCATGTTCATTTTTTAAAGTCTGTTAGAGCCACAATTGTTGATTATTTTTTAAGTTTAGTTAGTTCGAGGCTAAAGGATTGCAACAAATCGAAACTTTTTTTCATCTAAATGTAAAAATTGCTTTAAACACAAAAACACAAAAACAAAAACACAAAAATAACAATAAAAAAATACGAGCAAATAATAATTATAAATATATTAAAATATAGAACGGAATAAATAATTGAAGTGTGTGTAAAATGTAAAAAGAAAATGTGGAAATGTGGAAAACAAAAATAACGATACGAAAGAAACGTAGTTACAATATAAATGTATTTATTAATATGATAAAAAAAGAATTATTTTTTTTTTAATCTAGTTACTCGATATGCATATTTAATTGTCAGCAACTCATGCGATTCCATTTAATCTTAATAATAATAACCGAGAGTTAAGCGTTAAAAGTAAAAATGAAAAATAAAAAATAAAAATAAAAATCAAAAAATGAAGAATGAGAACACAGAAAAAGCGAAATATGAAAATGAAAATGAGAATATTTAATGAATGATAAACTAGCAAAAATATTTAAATGTATGTAAGCCCAATAAAAGTTATAATAATAAACGTAAAATCTAAATAAAGTTATTTAAATTGTAAGCAGTGAGAGAACAACCAAAGTGTGTATAAGAGGGGAAGGAGGAGAGAAAATGAGAAAAACGATAAACAAAAATGAATACGATAAATGATAATTGATAAATGATTAAAAAGCTATCGATAATTATGCATTAACTTCTTATATACGGTAACACATACACATACACATAAACAATACTACCTACTATATCTATGGATATGTTAAATTAATGTAAATCGCATAAGCAAACGATTTTTTTTTATGCGCAACGTCAAGAATCAAGAATCAAAAGTATGTAACAGCTAAGACACAAACCAACACATACCATACCCATACATCAATACTCACAGTTACGCATACTGAGTCACACAAACACACATATATTCAAACGTACACATAATTAAGTATCAACGTTGCGATAAATTCTACAACACAAATCAAAAAAAATCAAAAAGAAAAAAATAAAATAAACAAAGAAAAAACAAAAAAAAACAATAAAGAAATATAAATAAAAATAAATGTAATTAACAAACATTTGAAAAAAAATCAGCTGCTTTTTATTGCAATGTTTTCTTTTTCAGCAATAATTAAAATATATAAAATTAAAGCCATCGCATGATCGTTACAAAGAACTCATTTTAGATGGAAAAACTCATATTCAAAACTTTAAAAGCGACTCAGTTAAGCCAGCGATAAGGAGATAAGGTAACTCCATATATCCGTCTTTCCCTCTCTCCCTTTCTTTTTCACTTCGTTTCACTCAAAGTCAGAGCTAAGTCTTATCTGCATTGCTTATCGCTCAGTTGCTAACTTTGGCTTCACGGCCAAAGACGTGTTTAAATTTGTTAAGTGCAAAGAAACTAAAAGTGTTAAATAGAGTAAAATATTTTAAAATAATTAAGAAAATACAGTTTTATTCCCATCACAATTACAATTGAGAGCTTTCATAAATTCTTTGGTATGTAAAGTGATTTCTTTTACTTCCATTTCATCATTTGTTTGCGTGTACGATAGGAATTTCTGCTTTGATTTACGCGTGCGAACAATACAAATGCAATAAACTACATTTGCTGCAAGTGTATGCGGCCTTGAGCACACACAAGAAGTCATTCATTAATATATAAAGCATATATATACTCATAAACTTCACAAGCTTTACATATCCAAAGCTACAAGGCAACAATCTCAGTCTTGCAGAGACTGTTAAAGCTTAGATAAAATGTCGATAGCAGGTTGCGCGTCTGCCTTACGATTTTGACAATGCTAGAAAGGGACAGGAAGAGACTGAAGCCCATGCTCAGTACTCTTCGTGTTGTTATTGTTCTTTGTGTAATGTCAATGCATTGAGTTGTTGTTTATTGGTCTTCATTTTCTGAAGCGCTTCTTAACTTTTCTCTTAAGCTTAAATTTCTCATTACTTAATAGATCAAATTTGTGTACTCTTTTTATATTTAAATAATTATTTATTTCGATAAGCAGATACGATATGAGATATACGATGTACTGATGTACGATATACTGATGTATGATATACGATATAAAATATCGTAAGTTAGACTTTGATATTTTAAATTTAGAGATTTGTCTTCCTTTCAAATGCGTGGCTGCTGCTGGTGTCGTTGTTGTTGCTGTTGCTGTGGCTGTTGTTGTTGTTTTCACTCTCAATTGGCGTTCTGTCGACGTTCTGTCCTCGAGCTTGACATTTGTTGACTCTTTCGCTTTGACAGCCATTAATCACGTCATTGTTGTTGTCAATTTGAAATCCACACACAGACAGACGCTTGTGGCGCAGAGGTTGTTGAAAAGCAGACTGTGCCAATTGAGCGGGTAGGGGCAGGGGCAGGGACAGGGGGTGTGGCTGCAGGCAGGAGGTTGATCTGCTGATTGGCCGTGGTGAATAGCTGGCTGAGGCGAGGGGGCAGCCTGATAAATGATGCTTCATATTTTGGAGTTGCCTGCAATTGAAATAATAAAACGTTATGAATGCTAAGGCCCCAGGACCGTAACCCGCACCCCGCACCCCAAACCCCGCACACCGCACCGCGCACTACGCACTACGCACCCCGCACTCTTCCAATTGCAAAGTTCGTATCGTTCGTTGGCTGCCGCTTGATTAATGAAACTTTAAAAGGAAAAACGCTTTGTCGTCTTTGTCCTTATGGCCCTTCTGCTCCTTGTGTTCCTTGTGGTCCTTGTTGTTGTCCTGATGCTTTTGTCTGCGGCTGCGGCTGCGGATGCGCGCAACTAGAACGACCGCAGAAACTTTTCGATAAGCGATCTTTTCAATATATCTAACTATGCATCTATGCATGTGTGTGTGTGTGTGTGTGTGTGTGTGTGTGTGTGTCTGCGTGGCAAAAACTTTGGCGTCTTATTGGCTTCTCTTCGATATAAAGGACGCGGCGTCGCTTCAGGCCATAACAATAAAAGTCATTTATAGATTTCGATTTGGTGCTTCGACACACACAAGGATTCGTTCACATGTGTATGCGCCCCCTCCCATCTCTCCCTCCCCCCAGGGAGGTATTCATACACTTGCCCCTCCCCACTAGCCCCCTACAAAGCAGCCAGCAGCCAGCAGCGGCATAAGTTTGACGTTGCATAGTTTTAGGCTGCTTATCAGCACTTTTGTTTTATTGTGTGGCGACGGCGGCAACAACTGAGGGTGGGGTGGGATGAGGCAGGAGGCAGGAGGCAGGGGGCAGGAGGCTAAGGGTGGTAATGTTTCTGTTTTAGGCTTGTAACTGTGACTGGTGGTTGGACCATTACCATCATTTCTTTGAATGTGGTCAGGTCCTTCCTTGCGTCCGCCGCCCGCCGCCCGCGCTGGTGTCATAATCAGTATAATGCTTATGAAAATGTCCTTTGTGGCATTTGCTTATCAGCGAATGTCCCTTCTCCTCCCCTCTCCCACTCCTCCTCCACCTCCTCTCTGACCATCCCTCTTCCTTTGTTTATGGTCTTGTCAGATGTATCGTCGCTCCATGAGAATCTATAAAAATAATGTTTCAATTTGGGACGCTTTTGGTCCTTTGGCACAGCCTCATTTACTGTCTGTCAATCAGGAAGAATGTTGAAAAAATGTTTCAATCTCGTCAAATGAAGCTACACTGAGGGAATGAATTGAATGCCAATTTGTTGCCAGCTTAAAACAGAGCCTGCTTAATTAAGGATGTCCGATCCCTAAAGCAAGGACGAATTCAGATCGATTTAAATAGCCCGAAATCTGGAATATTGTACGTTATAAAAGTGAACTGCTCAGATTTAATAGTTACACCAGTTTTTCTGCCAGTGTAGAAGTTATAAAATCCGTGCCCGGGTCTGGGCAATCCCAGGGAAGTCCTGATTTTGGTTGGGATTGAAGCCTGCGGTGGACTCGTCTGGCAGTCACTTAACAAACTGAAACCATCCGCATACCTTTGTTCACACACACACACACACGCACACTCAACCCTTACTCATCTTTCAACCTAACAACAGCAACAAAAGCAGCAACAACAACAACAACAATCACAGTGTCAAGTGTCCATCGTTTTAATTTAAAACAAACAAAAGCATTGTTCAAGCAATTAAAGGCATAATTATTATGATTATTGCGCTGCCATGTCGCTACTCAAATGCTGCCCGACCCATAACCCACCACCCACCACCCACCATCCATAGCCCACCTCACCTTGTCCATGGGCAGCCCAGGAGCGCGAGGGTCGCCTGTGGAAAACACTTGACAAATTCCGCGCTGCCGCCGCGTCCTTAATTAAATGAGTTTGCGCACAACTCTTTTCATGTTTTAATTACGCGAATACTCGGCATAACTTAGTTGATGCTTTCAGCAACAACAACAACACTAGTACCAACAACAACAACAAATACAACACAGATAAGATGTTGCTCTTGAGCAACAAAATATTCAGAAGATAGAAAATTCGTCTAAGCTTCACGGACTTTGCCTTTGTAATGCGACCAACTTCAAAGTGGGAATGTCATCAGAAATTCAGTACTCCTCCTTCCCTCTCTTCCTCCCCCTCTCTCTCTGTCCCTCTCTCTCTCTCTCTCTCTCTCTCTCTCTCTCACTGTACACCTTTGAACTCTCTCATATTTCTCAAGCATAAGCTCCTGAATGCTTTACCTGACTGGCCGATCGGCTCCTTTTGCATCCCCACGGAAACTTGTGACACGAACATGTGATTTGTGACACGTGAATCGTCCCGTGACTTGATGTAATTTTTTTCATTTATTTAAGATTTATAGTTTAATTAATACATAGTAACAATTAATTAAAATAATAGTTAAATAATAAATAAATTAAATAAAGATTATATACATTAATTAAGATTAAAAATTATTATTATAATTTATATTATTATTATTATTATTATTATTATTATTATTATTATTATTATAATTATTATTATAACCATATACCATGAAGCTTATGACAAAGTCAATCGATCTATTTTTTATTTAAATTGTTTAAACTATTTAATTTATATTCAGTTTATTTCCCAGCCTCAAAGATTTATAAACTTTTTTTATTTATTGGTAACTTTAGGCGCATGCACAGCTGTTTAGCACTTAGTTAGTCTCTATAGTTAAACTCTCCATCTATTATAACACTTTTAATTCATTCTATTACCTCTTTTATTACCTCTATTATTACTTCTTCTATCACCTTTTATTACCTCTTGTTGCCTCCTCCTTCGCTCTACTTACAACGCCTGCAAATCTTAAGCTTTAATAGAATATTTTAACTAAACTATTTTACACTTAGTTTTATTTAAATTCAATATTTGATATTTTAAAATTCCTGTTCCTTATGTTTAATGTATTATTAATTAATATTCAGTTAACCGAATTACAAAACAAGCAACAAAATCGAGAGCAAAGGAAATAAGTTTTCAGTTTTTCCAATTAAGGGAGAAAATAGTTTTCCAATTTATGTCTGTCTCTGGACTTGGGGATTCACAGTTTTCTCAGGAATCAGGAATCTTATCTTTGAGATTTTATAAATCAACTAAGATTTTTACAATTCAAAAAATTGAATTGAATCCAATTATCAATTGATGATGATCCTAATTTTAAAATGTTTATGTCCGGATAATGTTTATATAATAATCTGAATTCAATACTTGATAAATACAGAAAAATTATCGTTAAATAAATTAAACGTCAAATGAAATGAATAATTTTTTATACAATAAATTAAATAATACGTAACAACATAATTAATGTAATGTAATTAAATAAATTTTAATTTAAATAATTAATAAATAATAAATAGAAATATTTACGTAATAAGTTGATTCTCTAAGTAAAAGAAAAAAAGAAGAAAGAAAAGTTTACAATTTAATAAAATTCAATATAAATAAATAAATAAACAAATAAATAGATAAATAATAAATAAAAAATGAAATGTCTAAAAAAATTAGTCAATAAATAATATAAAAATAAATAAGTAAATATATAATTGAGTAAAACAGTAAAACTTAAAATTATTAACTATATTGAAATGGTGACTAACTAAATAAATAAATAAATAAATATAAAAATATAAAAATAATAAAATTAAAAAAAAAAACAAATTAATTAATTAAATATTATATGAATAAGTAAATCGCCTGTAAATAGTTCTTTTTTTAAATTTAAAATTTTAATCCGCGTTAAAACTTCGTTGATGTCCTTGGGCTGATCACAGAGTCAAGTAATCAGTCTGACTGACGATGTCGATGCTGGTTAGGAATATACTACTATATATTATATACTCTATGAGTTCTTTGTTTGCCATAAATTCCAACATCACTTTTTATATTTCCAGTCCAAAGGATACATTTAAAAAGGACTTGAATGTCTCATTATTGAATCTTTAATAAATCGGAGCTTCTCCCGAGCTTAGAGTAAAAAATTTATAAATTTATGAAAAATTAAAAAAATAAACTTATCCTTTTTCTCATCTTATGTGAGTTTAAAGTATAATCCGCATCTGTGTGTACAGTGTGTGTGTGTGTGTGTGTGTGTGTGTGTATGTATGTGCTTTATATGCTGGGTCCACAAATCAGACGAACGCCAATCAAGAGAAGATACCCCAACGCAGTCCCCGCAATCAAAGGACTAACCCCACCACCAGCATTAGAAGTCTGACCCACATGTCCTGTGACGCACAAAGCTTGAAACGTGGCCGAAGCTGAAGACCCAGCTGAGTGGCGAGGGAAAGGCGGCTAAGCGGTGCTGTCCTTAAAGTAGAGTGGGGCTAGTGAAAGGCGTAGGAGTGGCCAAATGTCAAATAAATATCCTTCTTCGTTGTTGTTGCTATTGTTGTTGCTCCTGCTGCGCTGCTGCTGTTCCTGGCGTCGTGTCGTTGTCGTCAACGTCTTGAGGAGCGCCTTTGGTGAGCGAGAGCAGCGCGTGGAAAATGTAAACGCCCACTTTTTGTTATTGCTTGTAAGTTGGCAGCGTTCCTTGTTCACTTTGCTCCACCATAACCACCACCACCACCACCAACACCACCACCACCAAAGCCACATTCACCACACTCTCGCACAGACACACACACACACACAGACATATATATGTACGGGCAGAGAGCACCCAAGAGAAATTCCAGCAGTTGGACAAGCGTTAAGAAAAAAGCGTCAAGTGTAATGTTAACGTTAACAGAGCGCTGTTAAGTTCGACTCGTGGCTCTGTTGACGCTGTTGTAGGCGTCGCCCTTAACGCCAACGACGTCAATTGCAAGTGTGAGAGTTGTAGTTCCCATAATTGTGTTTATTACTCTTGTTGCTGTTGTTGTTGTTGTTGTTGTTGTTGTTGTTGTTGTTGTTGTTGTTGTTGTTGTTGTTGTTGTTGTTGTTGTTGGTGTTGGTGTAGTTGCGCTTTTGTTGCACTCTCTGCACCCTCCTATCAGATGCAGACAAACTAAGTTAAAAGGGTTGCATTTTCCCCTGTGGTCCTAAGGGTGGGACATGTGTGGGTAAGCCCCATTTACAGTTATTTGTCTTGCTCACTTGTCAGACATGAACTGCGACTGCCGCTGCCGTTGCCGTTGCCGTTGCCGCTGCCGTTGCCGCTGTAGTTACCGTTGCAGTTGCAGTTGCAGTTACTATTGTGCGTATGACCCCCGGACTGTTCCTCTTGCCACCCCACCCCATCCAGACACCACCCCCATCCCTTCACACCATCGTCACGTTTACTACCCTGTATTTTGTTGCAGCCTTCATGATTTAATTAAAAGTTCGCCCTCTTTTGCAACGCGTTGCATGCAACGTTGAAGCTTGCCAATATTTCGCCTCCTCCTTTACTCCATTCCCCTTTTCTTATCTATCTTTAACTATCACCCGCTCCCCTCTCCCTCTCTCCATCTCCCTTTTACACATCCTTTGCATTTATCGAATATAATTGCCGCAATTTAGATAAATATTTATGTTTGTTTATTCAGTAATTTACTTACGGTTATTGTTAACAACGAACGCAACTTAAAAGCCAGTTACTTGCGCCTGGCGCCCAACTCAATTACTGGCCGGTTCCTTAGGCCCCCGACAGTCCTTAGTCACGGCAAACCCAAGCTACACATACTTTAAACTCAGAGCAGGAACTTTCATACCTCCTAATAAAAATAATAATAATATTTAAATTTAATTAGAATTAAATATAAAATAATTAAGGACAATTTAATATATAAATCCAAGCTTGTATAATTAAATTCATTTATGGGACTCCAAAACGTTTTACTTATAATAATATATATATATAATAATAATATTATATATAAAATATAATAATAATAATATAATATATATAATATATTAATATATATTAATTTTATTTATTTGCTTTTCACATTTTAAGGCTTACAATTATTTTAAATTAACTGCTATAAAAAAGTTCTATAATTTTAAAATATTTTTTAAGACTGATTATAAATATATATTAAATATATATAGTGCCAAATTTAAACATTTATTTTTTTAATTTTAATTTAGATATTTCCATCACCATTTAAATATTTTTAAATGAAAGCAAAGAGAAAATCGATTTATGTTTCTGGACGTTATTTTTAAGCGATTAATTCTTCAGTTGATGATGGTCACATTTCTATATATTTTAATTAATAATTATAATTAATTAATTAATATATTATGATTTAAGCAAGAATCAGTCATTTCGTATTTTCCGTTATTATCGATGAGTCGGCAGGGAAATGGAAACCGCGAATATTGGGTAGGACATTTGGAATCAAATGCTAAGTTTGGGTTATTCCTCTTAAAGTTGGTCTTTAATTTTAATTTAAAAATGAACCCTAACAATAATTTAAAATAAATTATTATTTAATTTGAATTTAGTTATGACAGAAATTAAATAGAGTTGTACCATATTGGTATACCTTTTCTATAAAGACTTCCTTTTATTGCTCTTAGTACACTGCGTGGGTGCATGCTACGTGTCATTGTCATCATCAATATCATAATCATTAATAATATTATTATTAATATAATTATCATCATCATTATCATAATAAACTCCCTAAGGGCATCATCTATTGGTGCCTCTTAAATTTTGTTGTTCGTATTGAAGAAATCAATTCGGATTAAATATAAAATTAATATCAATATATATCAATATATATAATAAGAAAATAAATCTTAAATAAACTAAAAAATATTTTTTGAACATTTCAAATCTTTAACAATAAGCTGTAATAATACTTTACTTATTAAAACCATAAGAAAGTATAAATAGCGGAAATATAAATGACCGCAGGACTCCAGATAAAGAATTTTTCCAGCTTAAATATTTTAACAACTTAAGGATTTCATTTAAGTCCTAAGTGCTTTAACTTATCTTTATTCATTTAAGTTCTTACCTCATATAAATTATTTTATTTTTTTTATATTTATTTCATTTCTATATTCAAAAATATTATTAATATTATTTGCAGCTTATTAATAAATTCCTAAAAAAAAAAAAAAAAATTTTATAGTTTTAACAAAACTATATAAAAAGCTAAATAACAAAATTTATAATACATAAGTATTACATTTTTTTGTAATAAAATATAATATTATTATTATTTAAAATATTAATAATATTTTTAATATTATTTATATCACAAATTTTATAAGTTATATATTAATATGTTATCTATCGCACACATATAAATATTGTAGTTATTACATATAATAAAAAAATAAAAAGAAATGAAGCTAATAAATAATTAATATAATATTATAAATAAAATTGTTATCATTTTTATAACATTATTTTAGATTAAAAACAAACTTTATTTCTTTTTTAAAATTAAAAATGAAATCCTTGACAAATGCCAATTTTTGTCTTTTCCTCGCGTCTTAATTTTTATATGTTTTGTTTTCAAGTTATTTGAATATGTCCTTTTTGCTATGATGTGCTACAGATATGTAAATATATATATATATATATATATATATATATATATATATAAATAACTATAATTAATTTAGTCTTACTTCGCTCCATTTCCATTTCGATCCGTCGATAATCCAAGTCGGGCTTAAATGAAGGGAAGCCCCCAATACAAATGGCCTAAACGTAGCTTTAATTAATCCAAAGCGCGTTTTTGTGATTGGAAGTTGATGTTCGAGTAGTTAACAGAGTCATGAGGTATGAGGCATGAGGCATGGGCCATCGGGCATGAGACATGAGTCTGGTGTGCATCCCTTTTGGTGGCAGGCAAAGCCATTGCCAATTTGTATGCAGGCGCCATAAATTAACAGACCAAAAACTTGACTTGGCCAACGAGTGAACAATGGGCAGAAGGGGGGTTGGGCTGGGGGGATCGGTGATTAGTTGGGTAGTTGGGGTCAGGGATTCCAGGCAGACGCTTCACGTGCGCCACTCATTTGTCTCGTGTCATCCATTCCTCGGCTCGTTCCCGTTCCCGCTTCCAGCTTGCCGCTTCCAGCTTGCCGCTTCCCCTCTCTATTCACCGTCCCACAACGTAGTCCTCGCTGCTGTTGCTCTATCCTTCCTTGGGGAGGGGGACATGAAACTTTTTAATCTCCTACGATTATTCTCGCATTTGCCATTTGTTTACACAAACACGTGGATGGGGGACGGGCAAGCGAGGAACGTGGTGCCCTGTGTGGGTATGTGTGTGTGTGTGTGTGTGTGTGTGCGAGTGTGAGTCTATGTGGGTGTGTGTACTTCTATGTTTGAGCTTATCAAATAATGGCAACATTTGCTACGATTCACTCCACTACCGCCCCCGCCCCCGCCGCCGCTCCCGTTCCCGCTTGCCATGCCTCGTGCCGCCATGCCACTCGTGTCTCACAGTCTCTAATCGCGGTTAATCTCAAAACAAACGTTCGCCAATTTATTTTCCACTTTGACTGAGGAAAACTTTTGTCCCGTACCCGCCACCGCCACCGCCATCGCTTCCCCTTCCCCATCCCCTGTAGCTGCGCCACCCACCATTGTGGCAGCTCCAACTAATGACTTAATTTATCTGCCACAGGGCTTTCAGCGGGCGGCAAATTAAGTTGATTGTTTCTGTTTCAGTTGCCAAAAGTACAGGCAGGTCGTCCAGCCAAGACTGACTGAATGAGCGACTGACTGAATGAGTGACTGAGTGACTGATGCGGCGCCCGCATTGCCCGTCTCAATATCTGGCCATTTCCCTTGGACCTTCAGCGCTTTCCCTTCCCTCCTTTTCCCCAATTTCCCAGTCTCTTCTCTCCCCGCCTCCCACTTAGCCGCTTCCTGTGCTCATCTCATTCGCTTTCTCTGCCTGATTAGATTTACTTTCCCTCTGCCTCCCCGCTTTCTTCCAGTTCATTTTGCTGCCGCTCGTGTGATGGTGGTGCGAGGGTTGCTTAATCGTTTTGCAATCTGTCGATGATTGCGTATAAATGTTATATCCAATTATATTCTATATTGTGTGTCTCTTTTTTCTCTTGCCTGTAACTAACTGTGTATCTGCGTGTGTGTGTGGGTGTGTGTATGTGCCGCTGGCTGGCTGCGTGGGTGTGTATTGGTGGGTGTTTCTCTTCTCCCCCCATCTTGGCGTTTCGGCTCCTTTGTTTTGCTCATAAACATGACAGATATTAGCAAATCTATCATTGTCATTATCCTTCGATTGTTTGCCCCTCCACCCATCCACCCAGCCGCCCAGCCCTGCATCCTTCCTTCCCTCCACTCGCTCACCCAACCAACCACACGCACATTTCAGAAACGTCATTAGCATTGAGCAATTTGATAAGCCTCTCCCTTCGGCCAAACTGTTCAATGGCCCCACCCCCCTGCGGCACCATTCGCCGGCACAAAGCCCACAAACGTTGCCACTGTACATGAAACATGCCGCTGATTGTTGTAATTAATCGAATTAACAAGCAAGTAGGCAGGACCCCGCACACCGCAACCCGTCCCCACGCCCCACGCCCCACACCCCACAGTTCATACCCCAAGCACCGCTTCTTAGACTCGACTCCCCCCATTTGCCCACATCACTGGGACAGCGCCTTGGCTGCAGCGCTTGGCCCATTGTCTTGAGTCCTTGCCTTTGCCCCGACCTCAGTCACTACCACGGCCTGACCCAGACCCACAACTACAGCCGAGCCCAAGCCCCGACACGGTTGGCCTTTGTCTCGCTTTGAATGCCAAAGCAACGCCTGCATTTGACAGTGATTAGACGGAGTTGCTTTCCACGCTGAGACCGAGGCAATGAACCGTTATGCATAGCCATTCAAACACACGCACACACACGCACACATGGGCAACCATTCACACAGGCATTCAGTCAAATACAGGCCATCGTCACACTGCCACCCCCAAGGATGTAGCTTTAACCCTAACTAAAACAATTTGAGGCTCATGCAACCGGAGATCATTAGCTTCATGGTCAACTTGGAGGCAACAGGACCTCTGCCAGCCGATGACTGGTCTCCCAGCTATGACTCGTATCCTGACTTATATTACCTGGAAATAATATAATCAGGATATTAAAATGATCGTCCAGGACGAGTCATCGAAATCTATCGATTAAAGTAAATTAATCGTTAGGTGGGAAGAGTTGCAAATTAAAAAATTAAAAAGATTTCAAAATCATTTAAATATCGATCCTGATTAAATAAATTAAGTTTAATTTTTTAATTAAATTAATTAATTAATTTCCAATTAAATTGATCGAAATGAAATTAAGTTTTTCCAGGTGCGTGACATAATAATTTTAGCTCGCACTGTGGGTGATTTTGAAGAGAAGGCGAATCGGTACTTTAATATGTCCTTTCCCGTTCATAGAGTATTCCAGCTTCGGCTTGGGCTCGGGTCTGCACACCTTCGGCTTATCTCCTCACGAAAATGACCAATGGTCATCCTGCGGCTTGTGACGCGCGCTCTTCGGGCGTTCGCCTTTGAATGGACTGCAAGTGATGTGGGTGAATGTCAAAGGAAAAGCTAGTGCGGGGTACACGCATGTGTGTGTGTGTGCGTGTGTGTGTGTGTGTGTGTGTGCGGAACTTGTGGGCTGCTGGTGGAGATTCTGAAATTACTGTTAATTAGTGGCCCGCAACTATCGTTTTGGGCCTGACATTTAGTAAATTTAAAGGCCGGCGGCGATGTAAGTTGAGGTCCTGTTTCCCCTGCCCCGATCAAAGGATACTTGTACATAGCTCTAGCTTCTATCAGCGGCCTGGGGAGCAGCTGCTGGGCGAATTGTAATTCGCATTCGCTTTGTAATCCATTAAAAATTGCCAGCCTGCGTGATGTCTGAGTCTCAGTTTGGTTATCTGTTAAATGTCTGCCAGAGATCAGAATGGCAGAGCTACGTGAGGAGTCGCTCGGGCAAGGACCTGGCAAATGTTTCGCCTTTATTGCCTGTGAAATTAGTATTTATGAGTGAGCGGAAGTTCATGGAGACGGCAGGAGTAACGGCGGTGGCACAACTCCTTGCGCCTGATACAATGCAGTCGACGGCGGCGACGTCAAATAGTCGTCCTGGGAAGCCAGCCAGGATATTAGAAATGATTAAGGCACCTGAAACATTTGCAATAAAATTGAATTATGACTTTTAATATTGGCGAAAAAAACAACTAAAGTACAAGGCATGTCGCTCCCTCCCCCTCCCCCTTCCTCTTCCCCGTCCTCTCTGCCACGGAAACCCCCTTCCCCCAAGTCAGCCGACCGCACCATCCCCAGGCATTTGGTATATTTCAGGAAACTGTTTCCAGGGCTGCATCAAAATTGGTAATCGACTGATACATTCTGCAGTTTGAATCACCTTCCGGTCCTTTGATCGGAGTTTTTCATCTCCAAAGTGGAAAACCATTTAAAGTCAGTTGGTTCCTTTCAAGCTTTCAGCTCCTGCAGAAAATCTAATCGATTGCCTGGGTTGAACTTCTCTTAGATTCCCCTTGATTCAAAAACTTTAAATATTTTGAAAATATTTTTATAAATCAGAGTGTCCTTTAAATTGGAAGCCATGTATTATTTGAGTCCAGAAATCGAAATTACAGATTGGTTCCTTGCTCCAACTATATGGACTTTAGGATAAAAGGACATCGAATAAAGGATTTTAGAAGATTCATGCCTTGATTAGATGTTCTCCTCCTTCCTTTGAAGTGATCAAAGGATAATCTATGTTGAAGTCGCTTGAACCCCGATAAAAATGTGTACTATTATTTTCTTCCTTATAAACTGGTTCAGTTCCGGCTTAAGAACTATTTTGTTCGTATAACCGAATAATTTTGTCATTACTTGGAACCAGTTCAAATATGCATTAAAATTGGTTCGTAGTCAAAGGTCATAATATGAAGACTTTAAGGACTTTAAGGATGGAAAGTGTGTCTAAAGTCAATTTAACTGGGAACCAGATCCTGTTCACAAGGAGATCAGTTCAAAGTTGTGGATTAAATATTTTTAATCCGCTTCAAAATCAAGAAACATTATCCTACTGATCATTCATCATTATTAAAGGATTTTGTTGCACAAGGAACTAGTAGCTGTGAACTGGTTCATGAAGAGGATCTCTTGATCTCTTGAGTTCACAATTATCAATCGTGAAATGGGAAGGTGTCAATAATCAATAATCGATTCAACTAGATTCATTCCCTTCCCACACACACACAGACACACACAGATATAAGAGTTCCAGATCTGCAACGGTTCTTTCTTTAAAGTCAGAATATTTATTTGCTCATATATCCCTTTTACCAACAGTATCCTTGCTGTGTGTAAAGTAAAGTAACACAGACAAAAGAAATGCAAGAGCCTTTAGGTGGAATCCTTTGTGATGATCTAGTTCCATATCCGGAACAACTACAGAGGGCAGGCTGTGCAGCCCTGGCCAGGACAACAATTACAATTTACGCTAACGGCAAATACATAATGCCATAACACTTTCAGGACATCGGGTGGCAAGGGTTCCGTTGTGGGCCATGTGGCAATTAATTTGCATTTTAAAATTGCAAAATTCTCGCTGCATGCGGCACTTCCAATCCATGAAGTGTCTGCGCGGACGGTGGGCGGGGCATTGGTGGTGGCGGTTGATGGCCTATGAACGGTGGGCGGTGGGTGGTGTGTGCCTCTGGATGTCCCAAAATCGAACAGATTGCAATAATTACAAAAGGAATTGCGACGTCCGACGTCCGACGTCCGACGTCCGACGTCCGACGTCCTGCGTCCGGCGTCCGACGGCACAAAAGGGTTCAAAATGTTAATGGCAATCGACTTGCCGCGCCGCCTAATTTTTATGTGGCTCATGCAGAGCGCATTTTTAATGAAGCCAACGTCAAGGGGTTAAAGCACAAATTAATGAAAATAAATTGTTATTTGCCAAGTGGCAGGCAGCAGGAATAATAATAATAATAGCCAAGTGTCCTGCGAGCCTCACAAAAACTGAAAAAAATAAATATGTATGAAAAAAAAAATATAAAAGTAAAAGCGATGAGAAAAGAAAAAAAAATACGAAAAGAAAATTTAAATAAATCAAACCACAAGCCGCTTAGACCCTCAGAGCGGAATCAAGGATGGGTTGGCTGGCGAGGAGTGTTTGGGGGAGTGGGGAGGGGGGAGGGGGGTTGCAAGGCCAAGTAATTTCCATAATTAATTTCTTTGCGCTCTTTTTCCGCCTTTTTTAACGCATTTTCATAATTCGAGTATCTCTCGATGAGGGCCAAGCATCCGCCTTCGCCCCCTGCCCTTCGCCCTTCGCCCATCATTAATAATCAATTTTGAATGTGCATGTGGAAAAAAGAGAGGAGAACTTGTAAAATGGCAAAAGGAAAGTGGAAAGTGGAGAGTGGAAAGTGTAGACATAGCGGAACCACAATAGTCACAATACGAAGAGTATCAAAATTTGAAAGCCAAGACTTTTTCCCACTTTGAATCAGAATTTCTCCACAACGAACTGTGAATGCGCTTCAAAGGTCTGGGAATGTGAAAGGACATTTTAACACATGGCAATAAAATGCATTTTTATTAATTAATTAATTAATTAAATAATTCTGTTTTTTATTTAAGTAGCACGGAAATAATTTTATTTATGTCTCAATTTTATTGCGGCACAAATAAACATATAGAAACTTAAAAGAAGTATTTGATAGAAAGGATAATTTTATTTATAACGGTACAATTAAAGTAAGTTAAGAAGCTGACTTAAAATAACAGTTATGAGCTTTTAGAATTATAGTCAAAATATTAAAAAATAAAAGAATTGGTTCTAAGGATGGAAAATAATATTTATTCTTTACTGGAAAGAAAGAGATAGCTATAATATATTTTATATCAACCAGGAAATAAAAAATAATGTAATAATATTATTAACGCAATGAAAAAATTATTATTAAATTTTAAAATTTTAAATATTATTAATTTTAAGTATAAGCACATGACACAGGGTGGTATCCATTCCTCAGGCTGCAAAATGTGGGGTGTACCCAATGAATCGTTTGGAGCAAAATTCTCCGCTAGGATCCTTTAGGAACTTATCGAGATTCGACTCAAGTAATCATCATTCACAATTTATTATTACATATTTAAAATTAAAATTATTATTATTTTTTTATTATTTTATGGATTAAATACGCTTCGAAATACTTTCGAAAATTGATATGCCTCAGGTGAGAGTATCGCGCGGGGGAAGAGTCCAGTTTTTAGCGCTCAGTTAAACACAAATTTTCCCTAAGGAATAAGTAAAATAACGCGGAAAAAAAAGCCGGAAAAAATCACGCTTTAATTAACCGCAATTATGTGCGGAGTTGTGGGCGTGCCCCGCCCACTCTCATTCCAACACCTCAGCCCTCCGTTAAGCCAACTTGCGGCATCGCCGCTCAACATCTTGACTGCAACTTGGGGCAACAGTCAATAAACCAAATGGCCGAAGGTTCTGCCCCTGCCCTTGCTGCTGCTCCAGGACTTGCTCCAGGCTCTGGTCCTGCCGTTAGCCTGGGATCTGCTTCGAGGCTAAAAAATCAAGTCAAATTACGTGCTTATGAACGGGAAAATGTCGAAATGATTTACCGTGCATAATCGCCACTCGGCCAACGGCACCCGTAATCCCCCCTCCCCCTTGCGGCTGTCCTGGCCATCACTTTCCCGTGCTCCTATCTGCAGCAGTTGGCCCGCATCTTGGGGGGAAAAATAGGATAAAAAAAACGAAGGAAGGAAAATCCAAGGAGCAAATGAAAATGAAATAAAAAATACGCAACGAAAAATTAAAATTTCGTTTTTTCGTTGCTCAAGGTCTGAGCTCCTTTAGGCTGTGCACCCCGTACCATGCCCGCCTCGCTCTCTCACTCTCTCCCCCTCTCGCTCTAGCGCTTTCTCACTCTGCCGCATCGCCGACTTTTCTGTCCGATTCTTGTGTTTGTTTGTCCGTTTGGCTGTCTGTTTGTTTGCTTGGTTTCATTGTTGTTTGTTTGTTTGTTTGTTTGCTTAATATCCCGTCCTTCACCCTTCACCCCATTCCCGCCAGCCACCACACTTCTCCTGCCCCGCGTGCCCCGCGCGACCCACTGCCCAAATCCCAATGAAAACAACTTCGAGGGAATTTATTTATTTTCATCTTTTTGTTGTTGCTCTTTTTATTCTGTTCTCCCTTTTATTATTATTATTCGCTCTTATTGTGCCTTACTTTCCTACACTGCGCGCTGCCGAATTTGATGTAAATTTAATTTATTGCCTTCTGAAGGATGTATTTACTTTTCCTTGACCCTCGGTAATTTATTTGCTGTCAACTTTGTCGATGTTTGCCGCGCGATTAAATTGCCGATTAAACTGATTTGCATTAGGAATTATATTTATGGGACTCCCGATGCCAATGGACAGCAGGGTCCAAGGGGGAGGGGGAGGGGGAGGCAGAGATAGACGGGCTGGGGGAAAACTTGAATGAATATGTGAAATAAATTTTTCATAAATAAAAAACCATAAATAAAAATTAGAAAATTCTTGGAGCCAGCCCGAGCCTAGAAAATGAAGGTAAAGCTGGAGTTTAATTGATATAATTAATTAAATTGATTTCTTTTCCCAATTTTAATTAAATCTATTTTATATACATAATAAAAAGGCTTAAAAAATTGAAGGGATGAGTCAGGAGTAAGTGAAGTGTTTTTTAAGCCGCTAAAGGACATTGGGGACCTCCAGGCATTGATCACATTGACCCTCAGACAAGCCAGAGTATTGATAAAGCGCTCAGTGAATGATCCGATCAGCTGCCACACAGAAAGAAAATGTAAGAAAAGTCAGTGGAAATTGAGGAAAATTCGACTTTCTTTTATAGGAAAATTTCACTCACCTCTCGCCTCTCACTGAACTGCGACTTCGGGTCGCTTGCATATCAAAAATATTTAATTTAATTTCTGAGCCTCGTATAACGACTTGTGTATTGACAGCCAGTCGCCAGGACTGTCTCGTTGAGTCCTTAATTGTTTGTAATGCCCCAGGAAGTGCGACTTTCCATCGCATTTGGAGGAATAAGTTTTGCATATGCTGAACATTAATCATAAATTCTGCCAATATCCATGGATTAAGGACATTACAATAATGTTTCTTATTTCCAATTTGGTATTTGCCACGCACAATCATTCATCTCTGCTGGAGTCCTGCGGCCCAAGGACGACAATTCAACCCTTAATAGACAGGCAGCAGCCATAAACAAATCTATAAAGCGTCTGTTTTCCTGCATATGAACGTCTCCCTCTCCCTGTGTGTGTGTGCATGTGTGTGTGTGTGCATGTGTGTGTGATTAATGTACGTCTGCGTTAACTAAAGTCGTAGCAGAGTCCTGCGAGTCCTCTTCCCCCGCTGCCGTGTCCTCGCCTCGTCTGTCATCAGGTGCATTTAATTGCGCGAATTTCGCGCCCACTACAAAACGCGACGTCGGCCTCAACTAATTGGCCCTTACACATGGCTATAAATTAATACATTTTAAGTTTAATTGTCTAAGCTTTGCAGTGGCTGCTGCCAGTGGCTGGAGCAGTGGTGGGGGCGGTGGGGGGATGGTCGTTAAAGGGGTGCTTGCTGGCTCATTAATGCCTGTGGGCTCATTATAATAATTAAGGCTAATTTATGATGTCATTAATTTTAAATATACGCCTGCCCCCTCCCCCCCCCACCCTTCCCCCACACCACATCCTCATGCGTGTGTCTGCACATGTTCCTGGTCAATCTCAGCTCCTAATGGGACCCAAGCAGTGAGCAAAAGTGTGTGTGTGTGTGTATTCAGTGAGTGTGTGTGCGTGAGCTTACATTAGTGGGTGTTAAATGACCAAATGATTAGATGATGTTCAAGCAACAAGCATAAACAAGTGCCCAGGGACGGGGCGTGGCAGGCTCGTAGTTTATGGCCTACACTGGGAGAAACTAGTCGCAGTCAATACTCTTTTAAAATGGGAATAATAATGTATAAATAAAGTCTAATAAAATATACTAAAATATACTGAAATATACTTAAATAATAATCAGTACTAAATGAACTCTTCTCCTCCTCTCAACAGGATAACCTTTTGCCAAGGATATGAAGTTTACATGATTTTATTTTTTTAATTTGCGGCATTTTAATTATGTGATAAATACATTTTTTCCTCTGTATGTGTGTGTTTGTGAGCTTGTGTGTATGTGTGGGTATTTCTTTCCAATACCAGAGGATCCTTCCCATAGACAAGCCTGAGACAAGCAACTTTATAAAAAAGGGAAAACCAACTTCAAAAACTTTGTAGGTATTAGTTTAATGGTATATAAATTCCAGATATATATTTATATATAAGTATATATATTCCTGATCAAGGCGGATGTCGATTGGCTTTCTCCAGCCCTAAAATCATAACCCATACTTATTTAACCGTCGAGATGTGGGACTTACTTCTTCAGAGCTTCTTTCAGTTCACGTACTTTAAAATGTTGATCTCAAAGAACGCAAATGATATCCTTTGGATGTCACCTGAACATATTTGGAAAGTATGTCCAGGAAATCCTTCTAGTTCCACCCCCTTTTCAAAGGGGGATCTTCCGAACTCTCACTCTTGGTTTTCCTTGTACTAAAGCCTTTTAATTGTTAAGCTAATTTATGGTTCACACAATATTCACTCGCATTGACAACCTATCTCTTCACACACACGCACACACACACGCACACACACATGCATGTACACATTTTCACACTCTCATTATAAAGTTAATTTCCGGTCGCCTTAAATGCTTATGACTTGGTCTCCTTTGCCGGACTGAAGCACATAATAAAATTTATCAAAATATGAAAATCACATGACACACACACGCACACACACACACACACACACAGACGCAGACACACACAGACGCAGCTTACACACATGTAATTGAAGCACCCTCTTGTGGGTCTCAAGTGCAAGCCGAGCGCTTAATTAGCCCGTCGTGCGAATTGTTCAACATTTTTGGGTCCACACTTCGTATACGCGTTGCTTTTTATGATTTTCACACTTTGCCGGGCTGTTGCCCGACTGCGAAATTTAATTACACACTACACGGTGGGGCGGGGTCGGGTCTGACCTGGACGACTGGGTGACTGCCATGCGGCAGAGTCCGGCAGAGGGTCGAGGGGCGGGGTCGACCACTTGGCGTGCAAATTACGCATGTAGACCCAAGCACTTGATTGGCGTTTTCAAGGGTCACACTCGCACTTGAAATTATCCTCCTTCACATCGGCCTCGCACCGTGCGACTCGTCCTTTGCTCCACACAGTCGTCCTTGTCCTCTTGCATCCGGCGAAATGATGTCCTGGTCGGCAAGGCTAATATCAGAGGCTGCAAATGAAATCATTTTGAAATTTCGTCCTTACGATAAGAGCC
The DNA here is from genome assembly GCA_035044505.1 of Zaprionus lineosus. Taxonomy (NCBI): domain Eukaryota; kingdom Metazoa; phylum Arthropoda; class Insecta; order Diptera; family Drosophilidae; genus Zaprionus; species Zaprionus lineosus. The sequence continues at coordinate 135,548 of JAWNNX010000266.1, forward strand.
TTGAGTTGGGTCATTCGCTCAGTTTTGAATACTGAGTGGATCGCAGGATATTCAATTGTTCACATATCAATGGAGGGTGCAGCATGGAATAATCGATAGAATCTCAACTATATTGTGATTATTGATATCCCTATTGATTTCTATATTAATCGATTTGCCTATCGATGCTTGAAAATCATCGGATTAATCAGGTTTAAAAATAATAGGAAGAGAGCAGAAAAAATAGTTTTCAATTTATTGAGGAATTTCCTTTTTTTTATTATTCAAAAAACCGACTTGTTTCTTATCGATAAAATAGGAGTAATTCCTATCGATAACACTTGCACTTGCCACTTGCATTTCTCACTTGCCTGGGAGGAAGAGTTCTTATGCCGTGTATATAGAAAATATATTTGTATTATCGGCGACCATATATATAGTGTGTATTTATATATATTATGTATATATGTATATATGTATATATGCATATATATAGTTATATATAGGTATATATGGAATCGGGCCGCAGTTGTGGTCGACACATTAGCAAAACTCGTTATGCCGCACACTCGGCAGGTTTAGTGGGTTTGAGGGGTTTGCGGGTTGGCGGGTTGGCGGGTTGGCGGGTTGGTGGTTTGGTGAGTTGGTGGATTGGTGGTTTTGTGCTGGATGGCCTTTGGAGGTTTGGGTGGGTTGCGTGAATTTTGCGTTTACACCTTTAGCGCCTTTGTCAGCATTTTAATGACAGCCATTCAGAATCCACAGAGAGCTCCTGGGAGCTCTGATTGTGCTTTAGATACCTGACATTGTATGCAGGAGCTGAGGTCCTGAGGACCTCAAGCGAACTTGGCAGACCAGTACCTGTTCCGGGACGCTAGCAGCGACAAGTATCCGGCATGTTTACAAACCTTTACCCCTGCCCACTCAGCCCCCCTCCAGTCAGCCTCTGGGTCGTTCTCTTGGACTGCGTAATGTGTTTGAAGTTCCTGCGTTAGATAAGTGTCATATTGTCATATTTAATTTTTTCCTGCTGTCGTCTTTTATTGTTGCATATTCATGCCAGCGTGGCAGGTAGTGGACAGGGGAGGGGCGGGGCGGGACGGGGGTCGGTCCCGGGTGGAGGGCAATGCGAGCTCTTATCTTTTTAATGTTGCAACTCTCGTTGCCAGCAGGTTAAATGAGACATGGCCAAAACGAGTTTCCATTTCTAGCGTATCCTGTGCGGTGAACTCGAATCTGGGAGCCCAAAATAAGCAGCGATGATTTCCAGGACTCGCACATCTCTTGGGCGGTGCGTCATAAAAATGTGACGCGACTCCAAAGGATATTTGATGAGTTTAGAAAATGTTTTTGGAATTCACTTTTGATACAAAGCCTATAAAATTCCTTCATTGGCATAGCCCATGTTCCCGGCCAGTTAATGTCCTTGAATATATCATATCTACTAGGCGTTCAGTGTCATGTGTGAGACCATTAATAATCCTGCCGCTTCGCCCCATCCCATGAAGAGAAGTATAACTGATCCGTTGAGTTTGCCATTTAATTTAATTTGGATTCCGAGAGTCTGGCACACTATAGGGCGGAGTGTCACACTCATGCAGGACTCGCAGTCCTCACATGGGTGCGGGCGCCTGACCTCCTTGCGAAGATCTCCGTGATATCTTTGATATGCTTATCCTGCCCCACATGTGTGCGCCTCATGGAGACAACTTTATAGAAGATTTCACGTGCCTTGTCAAAAGGAATTTAAATAATGACAAACGACTGCAGTCAAAGATGAGGAACAGAGCTCCCGAGGTCCTTCGACCCCCCTCACCACGGGGCCGGGCCCCTCAAGGCAATGAAACTACCAAAAGGAAAATAAGGAAAAACCGCAGCAAAGATAAAAAATTGCGGTTTTTCTTAACTTGGGGCCAAGTTTTTCGGCTGTTGAAAATTCTAATGTTGTCACATTTGCATCCACTCCCCAGAGTGTATGTGCGTGTGTGTGTGTGCGTGTGTGCGTGCGTGTGTGTTAGATCACGTAGCACGTGCCAGATTGCACTGGGATTGGTCTGGTGTCTAACTGGGAAACTTAAATATTCAGATCCTTGTGTCTTTCGCTATTTTCATATTATTTCGATTTAGTTTCATCTCTGATTGAAGCTCCTTGAATACCCTGCACAATTGGCTCCAAAGGACATACAAGTTCTTTTTGGAATATATTCTTTTCTTTCTTTGTTCGCTTAATCCTTTGCAGCCTAAAAAATATACCTTTGTATCCCAAGGACTAACTTGGACTTTAACTCTTTAGAATTGACCAAGAAATTTATTTCCTTTTCCAAATGCAGATTTGAAGTGAATTGTCTGAAGGACCTTTTTAAAATTTGGACTATTTAAATTGGCCTCATAATATCGTGTATATGTCCTTAGTGATACTTTGTATATTTTGAGGTTTTGAATATTTTAAGTTCCACTTTATACCTATTTATTTCCTCACACGTTTTTCCAGGACATTGCGTAGTCGCACATGGGAAGAGTTTCCAATTCAGGGTACTTTTTTTCTAAGCTGCCCTATGATTTATGGGCTACACGCATCCCAAAGCAAAAATAAAAAGAAGAGAAAAAAATAAAAAATAAAGGACTACAAACAGGGGAAATATAAAGATGTAAACGCTTTTCCTTCAACGTCTCCGACTCTGGAAATTATTTTCCACTTCGCTTTGTTGGGACTAGTTTTTAATAGAAAAATAAAAGCGAAATGAAATTTATGACGGAAATGATAGCGCAAACACACGCGTACACACACACACACACACACACACGCACACACACACAGTTTCAGACAAGCTCGGAGAGTGGCAGGAGAGGGAGGAGAGGAAAGGATTCCTCATAACGGACAACAGAAAAAGTTTTCCCTAAAAACATTTCTATTTGCAGTTTCCGTTTGTTTCATGTATTTCAAATTCTTTTTCCTCCTTTTGTCCTTTTTCTCTTCTATTTTCTGCACTCGGACGGCGGAAACGGATGCGGCCATTGTTGAACATGGACAAACACAAACAGAAATATTACTCACACACACACTCACACCCACACACATGTGTGGACTGGGATTAATGCTTACAAATATAACTTTATTAAAAAATAAATTAAATTTGTGCTCCGGCGGCTCCTGGCATCAAAAAAGGATTTGACTTTTGGATTTGCCCGCAAAACAAAAACTACAACAAAAAATTCGAAATTCCAAACTATGCGAAGAATTTCCAAGTTGAAACAAAGGCCTATGCCCTGCCACATGGCGCCTTCTGCCCCATCCTTCGGCCTCTGCTCATCCTTTGGCTCCTGCTCGTATTCCTTGCTCGGCTTCTGTTGTAACCCTTTGCCATTTTAGGCACATACTTTGAATTGTTTTCCTTGTGTCGAGATTGCGGGAGTGGCTGCCACAGCCACAGCCACTGCCACTGCCACTGCCACTCCCACCGCCTCAGTGAGTTTCTCTTCGCCTGTCCCCTGCCACTGCCACTGCCACTGCCACTGCCACTGCCACTGCCACTGCCACTGCCACTCCCACCGCCTCAGTGAGTTTCTCTTTGCCCGTCCCCTGTCACTGCCTTCGCTGCTCCTCGAGGCTTGTTGAAAGGAGATTTGGCATTACGACTGACCCATAAGTGGCCAAGGCTCCTCATGGATAGCGACACAGGACACACAGATGACCGCCTCATTAACTATGTATGTGAGTGCCGGCCCGTCTGTGTGTGAGTGCGTGTGTGTATGCGTGAAAGCGGAAACGGAAATGGCTCCTGGGCAGCGGCTCGGGCCACAGTTGTGGCTGCTCTTTGGTTCGTGGCGTCGCTCAAGAGGTGTTAACTTTATTAATTGAATCAAAATATCTACATGCATGGTAATCGAATAGAAAGATCAATAGTAGCGTATCAGCTTACAGTTGACAATCGATATTTGCCTATCGATATGAATGTATCAAGGCGCTCCAAATGATTCTTAGCGTTGAGAGGGTAAACAAAGTTGACCATTTGAAAAATTTAAATTTATGATGTGTTTCATTTAAATATATCGAATTGGCACATGTCGATAATTAATCGATTATTGCCTATCGAACTTTGCCTCTTTCGAACTGCATCTTTTTCGATTTTCTAACATAAATGTCGCTTCTCGTACTTTGGGTTTTAAAAGTCTTTCATTTTTAATGTTTGAAATTGTCGACATGTTATCGATTTTTGAGTATCGATAAATGTGAAACAAATTCAATTATCTTCTTGTTATTGTTACTCGGACAGGACTTCAATTTTTTTGACTACAGCCAAATTACCAAAGCTTGAAGCGATTATTAACTATCGTTAAATTTATCGATAAATTTTCTCGTCACGATGTGACCAACTGTTTAACATATCAAAACGCCCATTACATAGATTTGTAAATTAATATTACATTTAATTTCAATAAAGGATAAACATTTGGATAACATTTGTCAGTTGCCCGTCTCTGTTTCTCTTCCTCTTCTCCCCTTCTCCTCCTCCAGTGTTGCTGTGTTTGTCTTTCGCTTCGCCGTTCCCTTCCTCGCCTCTCATCCCTCTTACTTAATCTCGTCCTTTGTCCTGCTGGCCCTACTGTTAAATGCTTAATTTGTTTTGTACACGTTGTCCTTAGTTACAGCTGCCAAAAGTCTCTTCGACCGAGCCGGAGACCAAAAGGGTTTCAACTGCCCATCACCTTTGCTGTCAAGGACATTTGTCATAATTTACGTACACATGTGCCTGTGTCCATCATATGACTGTATGCATGTGTATGCATGTGTATGTGTGTGTATGTGTGTGTGTATGAGCTAGTACTGTGTGTGGGTATCCCCTCTCTATACATCTGTCTCCTCCTCTCCATCTCTTTGTCTCTTTCTGTCTCTGTCTCTGCCTCTATCCATATCTGTGGCTATTGCGTGTGTGTCTATGCGAGTGTGTGTGTGTGTGTGTGTGTGTATGCGTGTGGTTATTTGTGTATGATTTGTGTTCATTGGCTTAAATGGCTTGTGATGTTGTCCTGTTATTAGTCGAAACACCTGTGGCACATGCGATACATACGAATATGTCACAAGCACCCGCATTGCATTAATTATCCTTTCCATTCTACGTATGACGAGGATGATGATGACGATGATGATGATGATGTTATAATCATAGCAAAGCCAATTACGAATATTTCAATCCTCATTCTAAAAGCTGACTCCTTTAAACTGCGATTCTTACTTATATCCTGGACTTTCTCCATCTTCGGCTTAAGTAAGGAAAGTTGCAGATAATTCCTAGTCCTGGCTATAATTTACAGTAAGCTGTTCACATTTCGTATCGGCAACAATCGAATTTCAATAGTTTCCAAGGACATTCTGATTAAATGAGTTCCCAATTTTATCGTACACCTTTTTATATCCGACAAGCAATCCATACGGAAAATAGTCCTTTCGGGTTACTTGGGTCTTTCGTGGTACAACCCTTTCTGGAACTCGAGGCATATTTACATTGAAGCTAATTAGATGCGCTCCGTGGCAATTAAAACCGAAATAATAATTTATTTTGTGATTTATATGTGTGTTTATGCTGAGTTATGTATAAGTATATATATACAGGTGTGTGTGTGTGTGTGTGTGTGTAAGAAGGCAATCGCTTGACATTTTCGGGCCTCATTTATGTTGAACTCTTATTAATACGATTTTTATCGTGCCCCTGGGAGTCATTGTGCGGCATTTCTCGAATTTCGAGAATTGTGCATATTTCCGCCAGGCCACCTTTCCACTTCCACTGCCACTTCCCACCCTTTCCCTCTGGCCACGTAACCCTCCACCATCGACACACACACACACACACGTTTGAAGGAACAACATAAAACTCACCTAAAGCGCGTAAATCTCGGGCGTCTTTATTTCTTCATTAATTTAAGCGGCTACGTCGACGTCGACAGCGACAGCGACGCCAGCAGCGACAGTGGCACACACTTCAGCGTTCAGATTGCCAAAGGCAGATTATTTGATTCTTGATACCCTGACAAAAATTGAAGACCATCAACTAAGCCACTCGACTTGTACTAAGAATATCACATCGAATTCTCCACTGAATTGGAGAGTGTCTCTGGGAGAGAAAGAAAGAGAGGGAGAGAGGGATAGAGAGAGACAGAGAGATAGGGGGAAAATCAGAGAGAGTTAAAGAAGAAAAACCATAAGGTGGTCTTATGACGAGAAGGAGAAACAAATAATAAATAGAAAATATTATAATTAATTTAAATTAAATATATAAATTAAAGGCTAATTAGAGTTAAAAGAAATGCCATGATTTATATATATATATATGTATATATGTATATGTATATGTATATGTATATGTATATATATTTATAGCTGACTTAATTTCAATGTTAAATGATTTATAATAACACCAGGGGTGGGGACTTAAATCTTCTCATAATTAATATATATTTTAAAAGTATTTTATTTTCTCTTCGATTCTCTTAAATTTTAATTGTAGTTCAATAAAGTGATCCTTGATCAAGGATCATCCCAATACCGCTTAGTAGGTCATTTGGAGTGCGGTGCAACTCAATTTAAATAATTTACTTGCGCGGCGCGTGCGGCGCCGCTTGGGGTAACCCCTTGGCACAGGACGCGGTCGTTGGTCTGGGGGGGTGGGCGGTTTAAGGAGACGGGAGTGGGGTGGGGGGGCTAGCTTGCGATTTGAACGAGTTAGCGTTAACGTTAACGTTAACCCCTTACAGCTGTGGCAATTTAGAGAGTCGTCCTGTTCCCGGGCTTAGCCTTAAAAATCTAATTAAAACAACAACCACCGATTTTTGTCTTTCGGGCCGCGCGTCTAAAGCTTTATAAATGTTTTGATTGCATTAAAGCGCTGCCAAGCGAGACGACAACAAATAAGGCAGCGAGGGGTGGGTGGAGGTGGGGGGCGGGGCGTTAGAGAGCCTGAGACAGGTAGAGATCTGGTGGGATGTATAAAAAGGACATACTGAAGTGCTTGTGTGCCTGACAGAAGGCAATCGAGGAAAAATATTCGATTCATTCCTCATGCACAGGATTCAAAGGATTCAATAAATATTCAATACGGGACATCAAATTTTATAAACAAAAACTAAGTTTAGTTTCTGGTACAGTAGAGCTCGAGTAGAGTGAAAAGAGATTGATAAACCTTTGCTGCCACATGTTAAGTATGAACTTAAAGGGAAAAGGGTATCTTTGCTCTGAATGTCCTTTGCCCAAGTACTTCTACAAATTGGCTCTAGACTGCAATTAACTTCACATAAAGGATATCGTGTGTTCTTCTCCCATAACGACTTTAAATAAAGAAAGTGTCACTACCTGTGCGTATTTAAGGATTCGCTAATTAGCGAATAATCGGATTATCCTTGTTGAAAGTTTTAATACAAGAACTGATTGAATGTTGGAAAATCAGTCAAATTATTTATCAAAATGTAATAATATTTATTAAAAATCCTGGCCTATTGTCCTTGCAACTATTGTATACTTGTTCCCATTGTCCTTTCGGGGACAGGAGTTGGGCCTAGTATCGCATCACTAAGAAACCGTAAACCATATTTAGAGAACGGTTTTGTAGGCGTTGAAGACCAACGTCTGATATTCGGGATGGACACAGCTCGTCGAGTCCTTTGGAAGTGCAAGCTAGTTCATAATAGACAGGTTCAACTGTAAGTGTGTTTACGCTATGTGTGTGTGCGTCCTTGTGGGTGTCTATGTTTGCCATAGTCTATTATTTCAGCTCGATTAAATCGTCTTACGGCTCAACGAGCTTTGTCTTAATATTATGTAGATGTCTAGCGATAACCAGGAGCCGGCCGTAGTGCCGGGACTCTCGAGTCCATTGTGCCATAATCCAAGCACATCATAAGCACATCCTTCTGCAAATCTTTGTACGTGTGCGCGTGTGTGTGGCTGTGTGTGTGTGTGTGTGGGGTTGTGTGTTTGCCTGGGTGGGGGCTGTGGGCATGTTGGTTGATAAACAAAATGTAATTTACTAGAAACGACCAAAGGACCCCAGCACCTTGTAGCGTCTTTTGGGCAACGTGTTGCGCCTTGCGAGCTGCGACTTGTGAGCCGCCTCTCGACAGCTGCCAGGACATGGCAAGCCACACCAGCAGCAGCATCCGTTGGCTTGCAAAGACAAATGCCTGTCTGTCGTCTGAGCAAAGGCTCCTTGTCGACTGCTCGACAATGGCAACGGCTGTGCAAAGATGATGATGACGATGACGACGATGACGACGGTGGCGATGATGATGATGATGAAGGTGATGATAAGTTTGTTTGAGGTAACATTTCCTGTGCCATCCTGGCCCATCGAGCATGTTGACAAGGATGCTGGCTTGGGGTTCCGTGGAAGCCGCCAAACGGCAAGCACTTCGGCAATCCAACTCCGTTTCCTTGTGGCAATGTAAGCGATGTGTTTATTTGCTTAATGTCCCCATTGTTAAAAAACATTCATGCAAACAGAAGGCTGAGAGCAGAAAGCTGAAATCTGAAAGCTTCGAACTGACTTTTCCATTCTGCAAATGTCACTTGCCAAGTTGCCCAAATTACACAAGTTTCAAAGGTCTTAAGTTTGAAGTTTGCAGTTTCGAGCCTCAAATTTTCAACTTTCAGCCAGAACGCAGAAAAGCAACAGTAAAAAGCTTCAAACTACGCATTTCTTTCTTATGTAAACATAGTTTTGCTCTCTCTCCCACTCCTGGCTGGCTTCTTCTTTATCATCGGGCTGCTCTCCCTATTTGATGCGCGCTCTCTCACTCTCTCGCTCTGTCGCTCCGTCGCTTAGTCGCTCGTTCCCTCATTTGCTGTGTCGCTGCTCGCCAAAAGCTCCTCCTACATTTGTGCGCTTTGTCGCTGCTTTGGCTTTAGGGATTTTTATGACAAAAACAGTAACGCGAACAGCAACAACAGCAACAATGCGAAGTACAACAACTACAACAACTATACGAGCAACAATAACAAGAGAGGCAATCGACACCGAGTGCCGAGCAGTGAGCCTTCTGTTGTTGTAGGGGCGTCGCCATTTTGTGTGCGCCGCGTAAGCTCCACCCATTTTCAATACTGAGCTGAAGCTCGTAGCTACACACACACACACACACACACACACTTACACATTTGACGTGCCTGTGTGCGTTTCTGCGCTTGCACGTAAGTGTGTGTGTTTGCAAGCAAACTGTTATTTACATAGAGCCGCTCTGCTGGCATATACTGTACATGTATATGAAAGTGTACACATGCATTTACCGTTATGTGCTTTGCAAACACTGCCAGCGCTTTAGGGTCTTTGGCCTCTTTCCTTCTTTCTTTCCTTCTTCGCTTGGCTTTGTTTGTGCACTCCCCACATTTCCATTGACGCTGCGACAATAATTGCAATAATAGTAAATAAGCTTATTTGTTAAATGCAAACTGAACGAAAGCTGGGAACAGTTTTCCACGGAATTAAATTATTTAAGCTTCAGTTCGGTTTTAAATCGATGATTTTTCTATTTTCCTGCACAAAGTCTCTTTTTCTAGATTTAAATTGTTTATTGTTTTTATGAATTGATGGAATTAAACTTGGTAAGTGGACCACCTAAATAAAGGAGTCCTCCTAAGTCTGAAGAGGAGTTGATCGAAGGGTGATAAATTATTTCTATCAATAATTATATATTTTATATAAAACAGAAGCAAAATATAGAATTATATTTTCTTCATATTTAAATATTTTATAAATTTTATTTTAAATTTATAAATAAAACAAAGTAAGTATTCACAAAAGTCTTTTGAGAATTTAAATATATAATATACATTTATCAAAGTAAAGAAATATTGCAAAAAAGTGCTTGAAATCAGACTAATTATTTTTTTTATTTATATCTCAAAAAATAATGAATTATTATTATTATTATTTTTTTTTTTAATTATTAGTTTTTCCTTTTTTGAATGAATTCTTAAAGTTTTGAAATGAACTCTGAAAACTTCGGGCACTTTTTTTAAGATTTCTATAATTTATTTTATTTATTATTGAATTTCCATTGTTTGATCGTCTCTGTATAATTGCCAGGATTGTGTTTTGTTTTTATCCTGTAAACCAATTTACTCGTTGATTGCCTTTTTTGAAATTCTCGAAAGTTTATTTAATTTTTCCAAAAATAAATGGGGAACCACTTCAATGACCACTTAATGCAATTTCTGAGCGTCTCGTCATGAGAAATCAAAGAAATTCAATTAGAGGGAAAAGAGGCCGCTTTTCCCGTTACTCGGTTAGTTCTTCATATATCCTGTACTCGACTTGTGAAAGGGAGGTTTCACGTACTTAGCTAAATAATTTATAAACTTTATTCTATTTACCATAAATTCTCATATTTATAATTTTAGCTATCGAGTGATTTGATTAACTCTGATTATGTTTATTTTTTAATCTCGTATCAAACTTCGATTTCCTTTGATTTTTGTATCGGCTGCAATCTGACTAATTTATTTATTTTATTTAATTATTAATCTTAAATCTAATTATAATAATGTAGTAAATATTTGCATCTAATAAAATTTTAATAATAGTTAAAATATTCTCAGAGCCAAAATTTGATACCATCGATGATCCTTATACATGTAAAAGGACTCTTTTTTTCTCAGGTATCTTGTAGCTTCGCACAATCGACCCTTGGCTCATTTCTTGGCTTTTTATTGTGTATAATTGGTAATTGGATTTGTGGCTCTGAGACGGCACGTCGACTATTTAACTTGTTAATTTTATTGTTGTTCTTTCGAAATCGTCTGCAGACTTCCCCACCACCCACCACCCACACCACCACCCCCTTCCCCCCAACCTGCTGCACTGTTGTCTCAATGGGCGCCTCTCGCTCGCTGCCTCCTAATGAGTGGGTAAACAGAGGAAAATGTTGTGAACTTCGAGAATTCGGTTAAATTTCGGAAAAGTCGTCGAGGGCGTCTTTGATTTCCAGATACTCTGAGTGGCGGCGGGAAGTAAAGCGAAATTCATTCCTGGGGAGCCAAGTTCATTTATAATTAAGTTGTCTAATTCATTCCGGCTTTTGTTTATATTTTTGTTTTTCATTGTTTTCTTTCGTTTTGTTATTTTTTTTCATTTTCATTTTCAGTTTCTTTTCTTTTCTCTTTCTCTTTCTCTTTCTCTTTTGTTGTCGCTTTCTCTTCGGCACTTGCTTTTGTTGTTCCTGTTGTTTCGTTATTCGTTGTTGTTGTTGTTCTCATTACCACAAAATCCACTCTTGACTCTGAGGCAACAAAAAACAAAAACGTCCTTTTCCTCCGTCCGTTGTCTTGTTTCATTTAATTTTTCTTTGTTTTTTGTTCAACGATTCTTATGGCATTCAAGTGGCTTTCCATGCGCACTTCAGATTCAGCTGGGGGAACCCCCTCCGATCTGGAACAATTAAGTGCACAAGTCGAGGCGAGCGGAAACGGAAATGGAAACGGCAAACGCAACAGCAACAGCAACAACAACAACAACAACAACAACAACATTAAGTTAATTTTATTTATGCGCACACTTTGCTGGCATAAAATTATGAAGCAGATAAAACAAAGGACAGTTAGAGTCCGAAGAAGGAGCAGGGACTCGCCAGGTGCAAGCTTCACCTGAGGAGACACACACTTAAAATGTAATAAATACAAATGATTACGGGCCAATCCGCTAGAGAAATGAATCAAGGCAATAAATAAATACCTCGAGGATAAATAATGAACTTATCTTAACAGCGAAATGTTAATGTTAATCCTGTTAACTGTTAATATATAATATAATAATATATAGCATATAATATATAATATATTTTAATATTAAAGTAATATAAATCTAATAATATAAATCTTCACCCAATTCCACAACAGTGGAGAGCCTGGCCTAATCAATGCCCAGGAGTGCGGTACCGTTATTTCTGCCATTATCCTTGTGGCGTTTCAATAAGAGAACAAACGACTAAATAAAAGGCCCAAATGCAAAATGTGTCGCCTAATTTGCCATTAGAGCTATAAAGGCAAATTATGAAGTCGTCTCCTCCGGCCACCCACAAAGCACACACACACAAACACACACATACACAGAGAAGGTCCCCCCATTGAAGCTTGTTGTTCGGCCGCTTATCGCGCATTCCTCCCGTTGGTCTAATTCGCCTAATATGGCCAAAAGACACGAGACACGAGACATGGCCAAGAGCTCGTTTTGGCACGTGGGTTGCTGGGGCTGCGCCTAGTCGACTGGGCGTGCCATTTTTCACGGCCCCTGCCACGCTTATCCTCATGGCTCATAATAGCTTTTCATTATTGTTATTATCCCGAGAGCTCCACTCGTAAAAATCTCCGTTACAACATTAACAAACGCATAAACAAAGCGTCAAAGGAAAAAAATAGAACAACATTTGCCGCGCAGAAATGCCAGGACCTAAGCTCTGCAGGAGGAAAAAAAAAACACACGGGCGCAAAAGGAGAGTGGGCCAAAACAAAAAAAAAGAGAAAAGAAAACCAAGCATCCTTAAGGACACCAAATATTCAAATGAAGTTGCGCGATAAGCCGACTTCAAATCTGTGGAAAACTGACGCCCCTTCTCAAAGGACTCGTCCTTGTGCCTGCTGTGAAATTTTTCGTGCTTTTTTCCCGTCTTCCCCCACAGCGGAGGCCGCTCCCAGGCGAAGGCTGCACTGGCTTCGTCCTGTGCCGCTGGCTAAGACTAAGATGCTGGTCCTCCTTCCCCTTCCCTTATCCTTGTAATGGGGTGTGATTTGTACACTTTTCCTTACAGCCCCCATTGTTGTTTTTGTTCTTGTTTGTCGCTGTCGTTGTCGTTGTCGTTGTCGTTGGTTTTGCCTTTTTGGCCGCGCGGCGCGAATAGAGAGATGCCAGCCCATCCTTAACTAAGCCATAAAATTCCATTTTACAAACTGTGAATCCTTCATGATCACTTTAAGTGGTTCGCGCGAATACTTTTTATTCCCGTCTTATATTTTGTACTCCCCCTCCATCCCTCCCTCCCCCCTCCCCAACAAGCGGCCAGTTGACGGCAATCATTGCCGGATACTTAAGCGGATTTGCATCTTTGTTTGGTGCTCCACTCCATCCAAGGAGTCGCGCCCGCCCATCCCATCCCCAGGACAAGAGTTTCTTTGTCTTTTTTGTTGTCAATTTTTTCCTGTTGTCGGTCGGCAACCAAGCCTGCAAGTTGGTCCTTTTACTTTTGTCAATGTCTTCATCAAATTAGACAGTGTCGCCAGCGTCAGTTCTGACGCGTTCTGTCCCGTCCTCCTCCTGCATCCTGGCTGCTTGTTTGCGTCTGTCATTTTTATGCGAGTTCTTCAAAACTTTGCGCCCAAATGGCGTTTACTTAATGTTTTTCGTCCTCCCTGACCGCTGGCGGCCGATGCGAGTCGTTATTAGGTTAAGTGCTTTGTCCTGCCTTTGTCCTGATTTGCTCCTGCCTGCCCTATGCTAGTCGCTTGCATCAGTGGAAATTATGTGCTCCAGATCGCCTTCAGCAATAGAGTGTCTTATAGTAAATATCCTTGCAGTTAAGGATCGCTTCATTCATGCATCTTTCCAGTTGAAAGGATCTCTTGGAGTTGAAAGTCGACTTGACTGATGGAATGTGGAATATAAAATAATAATCCTTCTAAGAATAAATCTTATCAATTGTTTTTATGTCCACATGTCCTTGGAGGACTCCATAAGTCTTAAACTTCACCCATTGCTGGGATCATTCGCCGCTCTTCCGCCAATTCCATCGACTCATATATATTATGTTTTCCTGTTCCAAGGACTTGAGTATATTTTTCCAAAAACAGTTTGCAGTTCGCAGTTCGCTGCTCCTGGCGGTCGGAGGAACAGTACATTAGCTTAATGATTCCGCCAGAGAAGGATGTGCCGAAGATGGGGATGGGGATGGGCTGGGAGGTGGTGGAGCAAGGTGAGCGGAAAAAACTGCATGGCCAAGGATGCCGGCGATGTTACGCAGCACATTTCATAATTCCCGCGCCAAGATTAAGTGTCAGCTGAAGGAGCTGAAGGAGCTGAAGGAGTGAAGACGGGCCACAGGGACTTGAGCCTTGAGTTTTCTTTTGCAAAACTTTTGCAAGTTGTTGCCGTTGCAGTGGATCCCCCAAGATGGCGGTCGCATAATTAAGTAGCTGAGTGGAGGGGAGCACTCATCGGTCGCGTGGGGAGGGGGGGAGTCAGTTGAGTGTGTGTGGGTCGAGATGGACTCGGCTCCAGCGATGGGTACTCAGGACGTGCTGGTGCGGAAGTGTGAATGTTGTTGCGCTCTTTAACTGCCAGCTGTGCCGCGACGAGGCTTCAACTTCTGCCTGGCAAATGGACGGAAGGGAGGGGTAAGGTGGACGAAAGACGATGAATGAAGGATAAAATAAAAAGTTGGGGATATGTTGAAAATAGTCGAAATGTGGATAAACCTAAGAACAATATTTGCTCTTTGTTTGCTTCCAGATTTATTTGGACACGGACAACATCTCGACCGAAGGAGCTAACAGTTCGTTGTAATAATCTAACCAGGATATATGCAGAGGAGCTTTAAAGGGAGTCAAGGATACGAGGATGTTGTAAAGGTAACGTATTAACTGTACGGAACACTTCTGGGCTTTAACTCTGCATGGAAGCATCGTTGAGTCCTTGGTCTATTGTTGTATTTGCTTAGCTTGCACGTGTATCCTGCGGTAGCCGTATCTACTTCCTGATATTTATGCGCATTTTCAAACTGTAGAATCCGAATGCGAATGAAAATCAAAACTAATGAAGTGAGAATTGCACTAAAATGTCTTAATATGTGTTCAACACAAGCGGGCAGACCTGCAAAATGGTTAAACGCCTGTCAAAAGGACGAGTTCAGGACTCCATTCAGCAAGCAAGCAGGCAAGCAGGCAGTCAGGCATTCAGGCAGTTATCCTGCCGGCAAGGCAGACATATACTTAATATCCTTGTTGATTTCTTTTCAGGCGATTTACTGCCTACACACGATGTGTGTTGTTTTATTGTTGTTGTTGTTGCCGTTGTTGTTGTTGTAGTTGCTGGTGCTGGCTTTGTGCTTGTGCGTTGCCTATCTCGTTGTTGGGATCAGCAGCAACAGCAGCAAATTCCAGCCCCCCGCTTCATCCGTCCTCTGGCCACCCGCTCCCCCTTTGGGGGTATCTGATCGATAAATTTTCCATTAAAGTTATTTTTAAATGCCGCAAAAAACAAGCCAGGACTCTATCCCGTATCCCGGTGGGTGACTGGGTGGCTTTGGGCTTTGGGCCTTGGGCCTTGGGCTGTGGGCCTTGAGCCTTGGCGCGGCGGCTGGACGAAACGTGTGCCAGCCTGTGCCTGGATAATATACTCGTTATGTCTGATAAAGTTATAAACTCGTATGTGTATGTGCCTGCCGCCAGGGGTTGTCCTTGCCGCCTATCGAATTGATTTACTGCCATCCAAAAATTTCAAACACATTGAAAATATTTCCCTTCTCGGGGTTGTTCCTTGAATCGGGTATTTAGAGCCAGGCTTGTCCCATATAAACGGCGTTACGGGAGACCCCCATGTCACTCGGAATAGTTCTAGCTGTTACTTGATATAATTGAGACAAACAGAAAAGAAAACATTACGCTCTGAAAAGTCCTCACTCTAAGGATTCGAGTAAAATTATTTTGTTCATTGAATCTCCTGAATGGCAAAATTCAATTTTACAGTAGAAAATCATTTATGTCAACTTGACACAACAATAACAGTAACTACCAGCAGACAGATTCGAATTGGAATATTTACATATCCACACACACTCACACACACACACACACACACACACACAGCCAGCCACCCACCCATCCACTCCTCCGCTCACAGAAAGGAAACACACCTATCATATTTGTGGCTTGCGGCTAGCGAATTCCTTTGCCTGTGTCCCAAAGTTATCTGATTGAGTGCGAACTGCCAATGGTCTCAACACTCCCAATTTTCAGTCAAACAGCCAGGACATTACCAGCATGCATGTGTATCTCTCTGTATGTGTGTGTGTGTATCTGTATGTGTTTTTTGTGCGATGATCTAAAACGGAAATCCTGTGGGCAGATAACTGCCATGCATTAAGGCAAACACTCGTTCCACACTCTCGCAAGTCTGTGGCTGTGTGTGTGGTTCCGAGTATGATGTGTATATGTGTGTGTGTGTGTGTTGTGTGTGCTATTATGGCAAAAACGAGCTGCCTCAACTCACAGTCAACCCCCACCCTTGGATTCAAACCTAAAAACCCTGAATGCTAAAAACCCTTGTTGCCTTCCCTTTAGTCTATGGGTGGATGGGAGTGTGAGTGTAAGTGTGTGTGGGTGTGTGTGTGTGCATGGGTATGAGTATGGGTGTACATGTATGTGAGCTGTTTTTTTTAACTGCCTGCCTGACGCTCTTGTTGGTTATTGAATTAGCCCAATAAACCAGAAAAACAAGACAACACACACACACACACACACACACACATACATATGCACACCAGGCATTTATTGAAACGCTCAGATATACCCGCATTCCCCACCCACTACACCTGCCAACACCCCCGACCGCCTCGCACGCGCAGAGGCGTCAAAACAACGGAGAAGGAAAACATTTCAGGACTCACATTTCAAGGACCAAATGGCTGCCAGGCTGCCAGGCAACTCATTAGGATGTCGGCTTCCACATGGACCACTAATAGTACCAGTTACCAAACACTGTACTCTGTCTCACTCCCCACTCCCACTCCCTTACTTTTCGTATTCATTCCGATTCCGATTGTAACCTCCCCCTCTCTCCCCCCACTCTCCCCCACTCCCCATTCCAAGCATAATTGGAGGCGTTTGTTTCTTGGACTTCAAGGGGGATATTGGCATGCGGGACGCTATTTGTCATTTGACGACGAGTACTTCCACTGGATGTATGGGTGCACCTCAGCAGGTGTGCCTCTGTGTGTGTGTGTGTGTGTGTGTGTGTGTGTGTGTGTGTGTGTGTGTGTGTGTGTGTGTGTGTGCTGCACACTCACCTGTGTACAAATTTGCCTTTAGATCAAAGCAACAGCGCTAAGGTTTCATTGTCACTCGGTTTTTACATTGTCGACAAGGGTATGTAGGGTAGTGGGTGTGTTGGGGGGAGGGGGGGAGGTTGGGGTGCAGCTATGTTGGAATTGTATCTTTTCAAAATTCAAGTAATTATCTTGAGTCCACGATTGTCGCTCCTCTCGCCATTAAATCAGAAGTCCTCGCAGCTGATGGCCGGCGGGGAGAATCATTTGATTTAAAATCAGAGTTGAAGTTGAAGTCCGAGAAATTAAGATTTAAGCTCTTAATATTTAAATATGCATTTTAATTTTAATATTTTAATATGTATTTTAAGTATTTACACTATATGTTTCACTTGAATTGTAAATATTTACAATTATTAAATGACTTGATTTTATTTTTTCGATTTAATTGCGGAGGCTTAAAATTAAAAAATATTCCCAATTTTCTGAGCTATAAAATATTAAAATGGATATATTAAATCTAAATAAATAAATTTGTTTCTTTGAATTTTCCTACTTACTTTTATTTAATTTATTTTTAATTTTAATTTTTTTTTATTTCTTTGTATTATTTTTCAACGCAAATAATTTACTTATTTCATAAGTGCGGTAATAAATAAATAAATATCAAAGGTTAATTTAATTTATAAATTTTTATTTAAATATTTTTTTTTAATTTTCTATAGCATCTTGAAATTTTAAGTTAGAATCTTACTTAGTCTTAAGTTTAAGGTAATGCTTTCTCTAAATATTATTTTTAACTTAAAAATTACTTAAATATTAAATATTAAAAATATTTATAATTTTTAACTTAAATATTTAATTAAAATTTAAATTAAATTTTAATTGTTCAGATAGAAATAGTTTAAATTTAAGCAGAATATTCGAGAAGCCGAGTACAAGGACATACATTTAAAGCGCAGCTTCAATTAAAATTCTTACAGGATAAAAAACTCGTCGCTTGCGATTTTATTTCTTTTTTGACATTTTCTTTTTCCTTGTTCTTGGTGCAACAAGTTGGATTAGGCTGGTATCCTGCAGGACATGGGTGGAGGGGACCCAAGGCGCCCGTGCGTTGCGGAAGTAATTTTTATTTTGCCAGACAATTTGCTTATTTTGTGATTTCCGCCGTCCCATCCCCCCGGGGGGCTGGACAAATATTTCCGGCATTTGACTTGCCTGCTGGCCCTTCGTTCGGTTGTCTCGAGCTCTGCTCTGCCTTCGAAATTCCGCTGTGTCCTTCGGCGGGTCTCTTAAATCCTTTGGGCGCAGTTTGCGCTGCTCTCGCATTTTTATAAAATTAAATTTTACTCCATTGCTAAATGCAAAATGAACATAAATAAATACATTTATATTATTATTTGCCTGCATTTAAATATGCGCGGCAGCTGTTCATATTTTTGTTGCTGCTGTTGTTGTTTTTGCCAGCCAGACGAATATTTACATTATGTGAGCGCGTACGAATGACTGCCACTGTATTGTCGGGTCAAGGTGGTCCTGCCCGGACATGGGCGGCCCATGGGCGAACCGTGGGTGAACCCCGGGCGGGGCGGGAGCTGATTTTATACAAAAATATGGGCGCAACGCGTCATTTGGTCAGCAACAAAAGCGAGGAGCATTTATTGTCGAGTTGTTGCTTTTGTTGGCCATGTTGTGGTTGTTGTTGTTGTTGTTGTTGTTGTTGCTGTCGTTGGTGGTACTCGGATTGCTCTTGTTTTCATCCAAAGTCATTTAACAATAATCGCACGCATATGAAATGGACCATCACATGGCGATGATGATGACGATGTCGATGTCGATGTCGATGTCGATGTCGATGACGATGACGATGAGGATGACGGTGACGGTGACGATGGAGATGACGGTGACGGTGACGATGCATATGTATTGGTAGTCCCCTACCTCAAGCGATACTGCATGTATCGCTTTGCAGGATACATCGATTTCCGATCTCTGGCTGGAGTGTATGGCCGGATGTGTAGCCATTGTTGTTACGCTCATAAATTGCAAATAGCCAAATACCGTTTAATGGCCACAGGCCGCAACAACAGCAACAACAGCAACAAATGCAAATCCTGCAGAGTGGAAAGAGCTGAAAAGTTGAATCATCATAAAGATGAAGCCTTCCGAAACTGTTAAGCGATTAATATTCATCGTAAGTGAGCAGAGAACGATAGTTGTCGTTTTGAGGACACTCTGACTTTAGATTTAATTTAGCAAGATGGCAATTCAATATGATATTTATCGATAGTCAAATCAAGGACTAATCGATATTTTACTTATAATTTAATTTTTAAATTCACACAAGATGTACAAATGTCCTTATGCCGCTTAAAGAAGAATAAGTCAATTTTTATAATTTTCAAGTTCGTATCGCTATAGCGATATATATCGATATATTAATAACTTTGTGATAGGTCGATTTAAGAGGGTATTCAGAAATTTCACATGTCGCGTCTCTCCGCAGTTTTACTTGTTTTTGTGTCTTTTTGGTAACGAAGTTTGATGGGGTAGCCGTTACTTTTATTGCCTGCACC
Source organism: Zaprionus lineosus (assembly GCA_035044505.1). Taxonomy (NCBI): domain Eukaryota; kingdom Metazoa; phylum Arthropoda; class Insecta; order Diptera; family Drosophilidae; genus Zaprionus; species Zaprionus lineosus. Next base: position 155,116 of record JAWNNX010000266.1, read on the forward strand.
AGTGGCAGGACCTAGATCCTGGCCAATGTCTGCTGGCCATTGGCCACTGTCACACATGGCCGGAAATCGGCTCCGGCACTGCATGAGGCCAAACATTTGCATAAAATGCCAGCACTGAGCCGCAGCACAGCGACAGAGGATAAAACTGACCGAATCAATTTCTGGACAGCGACCAGCGACCAGCGACCAGAGACAGGACCGCGAGCAGGAAAAGGATCTGAAACCAAACAGGACGTTGCCTGATTTTCGATTTTTTCCACTGGTTTTGCGCATTTTTCAGTGTCAAGCGCCTGATTTTTTATTGCTGCCTCGATATTCTTTTTGTCGCTTCTGTTGTTGCTCCTGACGAGGCAGCGCATGTTGTTTATGTGTTTATAGATTAATCGTTTTTTGGTTAAATGACTTCGATAGTCCATGTCGATGTGGCATGCCACTCACCACACCAACTGGCTCCCCTCTCATGTGGGGGTGTGGTATCAGGACGTGGCATATCACATGCCGTGCTTTAAAGTTGCCGCATTTTGTTGCAAATTGCTGGCGACAGCTGTGGAAAAGCCACCGACTGACCAACGGCACACAGACAGGAGCCCGAAACCTGTGTGGAGAGTCCTGAAAGTGCAGAAAAGAAATATATATCAATGGTTTGGCTTCGACGGGTTAGACGTTCGCATCATGAATCATGTCTTTACGGTCATTTGTTGCTCTTAGCACGGAGCATAAGATTGGATCCTTTACCCACACTAAGGCAAGGCTACTCGCGCATAAACTTATTCATCTGCTTGTAAAGGGAAACAGTTAAAGGCTACGGAGCCTATTGAAAGGTGTTTGAGATATCTTGAATTCATAATTGATAGGTGATTAATCGAAAGATAATAAAAGGATAATAATATATATATGAGGTAAGGAGATCAGAAAAGGAAAGTATAAATACTAACTTTTATTTAATGATTAATTGAAATTTTCTGACATCGAAATTTACCAGGACTTTGGACTGGACTAGAAATGTAGACCATTTATTTCTATTTAGGTAGTAGTACATGCATAATGTAAGCAGTAGTCTACGTACGATCAGACATTGGTAATCGTTAGAAGTCCTCGTAGGACAAGGACGGCTTTCTTAACTAAACTTAACTCTTAACTTTCGCTTCCGCAAGGTAAACTCCTGTGGCGTCCTGTAACTCCGTGATTTCCCTGTGAATCTGCCGTCAGCTAAGTCGCTGGACACGGGGCTTTTCATTCCGCCGTCTACCTCTAAGAGACAACTAGGCCTACCTCTGCCTCGTGTAGCACCTTTCCTGCTGAGTTGTTTTATTTGCTATGCCAACATGCCTAGGGTCCTTAAGTCAGTCAGTTGTCCAACTTTTGGCCTATGTTCCTACCAGGCTCATAGTTGTCTCGATCTGCAACTGAAATTGTATCATCAACTCAGGTGGGTCTGTTGCTTTCATTGGGGACATTCCCGAAGCAAAATATTCCACCATAATCTCTGCTCTATTAGTAAGATTTTTTGAAACACATTGATTGGGTCAAAGGACAATCGAAGCCAGTACTGGGTAGAAAGCAGAATCTGTACTATATACCGTTATATCAGTAGTATAACAAATCACTAACGGTTCTTCACAGATAAGTGCCAAGATGATGGTTTCTCTGGACTGAGCAATTTTGCTTGGACGAGGCTAAACAATTCTGTAAATATATACAGATTTTCAAAATTTGAAAATTTTGAAAAATATTATTAAGCTATATACTATTTTTAGGTTAGGTAAACTTAGAGAAATTTGAACGCTCCTTAACATTTTGCTCATAGCAAACGTAAATTAAAAAAAAAATATTGCCTACTTTTAAGGGCAAACAATGTATTGACCTCTTCTATCATTAATTATGACATTTTATTTTGCTTAAATGCTTAAAGTTGTTTATTATTTTTTTTTAAATTATTTATTTATTTACTAGTGCATAAATAAAAAATTAAAGATTTATTTCTTCCACTCATTGGAAGTTTCGAATTTCCTTTGGAAATTAAACCACCTACAAGTAATAAGTGGTTGATGTATGAAGTAATGAGCTACGTGGCTTGAGCTTATTAGTTCAGTTACAAACTGTGTCTAGGTGCAGATCTCCATGAAGCATTTTTTTAATTGCCGTTGATGTTGTTATTTTTACTGCTGCTGATGTTGCTTGCTCGAGTGATGTCCGCATATAAAGAACCTGGGTGGTCTATGGAGTAGTTCCATCCTGGCTTGGGTGCGATTCCTTACATGTCTTTTCCATAGCTCCTTGTCACACTTTTACTTAATAGTCTCTGAAACTGGTAATCCTGGTGAACAAGTGCCCAACCTGCAATATTTCTTTTTCATTGTCTGGTATATGTTATCCTAGGCTCCTTTAATGTCGAAGAGTTTTAGGATAGCTTTGTAAGTATCGAAGTCCTCCGTCTGGATGCGTATCTTCCCGCCTATGCAACGATGTCCAGGTTATCAATTGACCTTAAGAATTTCGTCATGCTTACAATGCCCTGAACGACAATTGGAGGTGGCTTTCGAAACTTTGAAGAATCTGGAACTGACAGCAGCCTCCGAGCTGAGGTCCATTTCTTCAGTTGTGAGTCTTCTACCTCTGCAGAAGCACGATATCTACTATGGCAGTTAATGCTTTCGGTCGGTTTGAGGTTCTCCTGCTTGTGTATATGTGTTTCTTCTCATTTAAGCATCCTGATGGACTAAGAAGTTTTTGTGGAATGCCTCGAAGGGGAGGCTGCCTCGGGCATGACTGCTTGCCAAAGATCCAATTGCTTTTTCGATATTTTTCACTTTTTTTACATTTTTGACACTTGTGAAATATTTAACTTATTTCATTTTATTATTTCAAATCTTCTATCCATAAACTGTACTTCTCAATCTGATTTAATTAACTGAGTGATTACAATTGAAATAAAAGAAGTGTTTCTGCCATTGATTATTGAACTCTGATCGTTGATCGTTGCTTCCGATTTGTGTCTTGCTTGAGTTCACAGTGGGTAAGCCAAGATTGAGGCCCTGATAGGTGGACCCTTGGTAGCAAAAGACAATGGTCAATAGTCGCAAAGCATAAGATTTAATGAGTTCATCTCATCACTCCGGGAGTACGCGTTAATCGATATATTTCTGAAAAAACTTTGATTAATCCCATTTAATTTAAATGTATCAATTATGTTTTTTATTAATCCGGGCTTTATTACAATTCCTATTCTTATCGTACGTTCTTAACACGCATTTCAACCTCCGCCGCGTCGTGCGAAGGTTTTCAGTAAAGCTGTGCCTCCAGCTGAGTCGTTGGACTCCGGACTTTCAGCTCTGTCGTCCATCTCCTGGAGCCTGGAAATGCTGCGCCTACGTCTGCCTCGTCCTGCAACTCCACGTCTCTCCTGCGGAATTGTCTTATTAGCTACTGCAACACCCCTGGCGTTCCTAATGCTGTCGCTCACCTCATGGTCCGTGGCCTTGCGTGGTATTAATCTAGTTTTACTTCGTCCTTCGGGGCTCTCTTGAAAATATTCATCATCAATGGGTCGAGTGCCTCTTTCGTTTTTAATGCAGTTCCTCATCTTATGGGCCGTGGTTTTGTCCGACTTTAAAATTTTTTATTTCTGTTCACCTGTTCACCTCCAGGTATGAAATCTAAATGCTGACTTTTGAAATAAATTTATGCTAGGTAAACTATTAGGTAAATCAACGCTAATTCTTTAATATTTGTACTCATAACGATTACAAAATAAATAGAAAAATGCATTGCCTACTTTTAGGATAAAATTATATTTTAACCTTAGAACATGATATTTTATTTATTTTATATGAACTGAGAATAAATAGTTAAATTAGGGATCTGGGTAAAGTGGTGGACATTTGGGGGAAAACAAGGACTTGCAGTCCTTTCGATTTAAAAGGCTGTGTACAGTTCCATAGTGGTAATTTGGAGATATGGGATCAGTATTTGGGAAGTTGCAGCCAAGGCGCACATAGAAAGAATCCAGATGCAAAGGCAAAATGAGTGTCTCCCATTCAAGCCGGACTCCGCACTAGACGCTCCTTCCTTTGCGTAGTTGTTGTTGTAATATTAATGGTAATTTGTGTTGTTTTAGTTGTTGTCGTAGCTTTTGATTTTTATCCTCTCGTAGTTGAGGTAAATGCTTATTTATTAATATTCCGGGATATTGAACTGAAGTCTGAAGTGCAAAGAACCGTTAGTATTACTTCGAAAGCATTTAAGATCAAATCACTAGCTGATTAATAAATATAATTAAATTAACTATTATATATTAAAATTTAATGAAGTATTTAATTTATGATTTCTCATTTGGCTAACTTTCTATTTCCATTTAGCAGCATCTGCAGTTGCTCTCATTGCGGCCCTCGGGATATATATTATTACAGTCAGGTGCGGTATTTATTTATTATTAATTATTTATTTATTAAATAATATATGCAAGGTGTGGTAGGGTGTTGCAAAGGTGGCAACCACCTCTTTCAATTGTCGTCGTCTGGAAGTATCCTGCTAAGAGCTGTCGTGGACACTCACTGCAGTAGAGCCTTGAACTCATGTGGCGCCATGACAATAAGACACAGTTGCTAAACTGTTGAGTGGAGTAAAGACGCAGCGAACAACCGACAGCAGTAAAAGTTCACTGGCAATCACCTGTCTATTATTGCTGACTGTATCAATAAATTTACACATCGCCTTACATATATATTTAATTAATTAAAATAAATACCGTTCTTTTCTGTGATTCGTCGAACGAGAGCTCAGGCCCAATCGAAGTAAGCTCCAGCTCCAGCCTGGCTGGTGGTGGATGCATACACAAAAAAAAAAGAAGTGAAAACTACCGATAACTTCTGAAGGTCCTTTGACCAATTGAATGTCCTGGTCGCTAATGTAAATGTGTCATACACAGCTTCTCCGGTAAAAATACTTTGTGTCCGGAAATAATCTTCGTCCTTGACGAAAACTTAAATTGCTTGAATGCTCGTCGATCGGGATATTGTACTAACCCATAATTAAGCTAGGATTCAATTGATTTAAATACGATCCTTGGATTAAAACAACAAAAAGTATAAGTTTGGATCCTAGACAACCTGAGTATAACATTTACAAAACCAACAAGAACTATTGTATGCAATGACGA
>JAWNNX010000267.1:0-44770 GCA_035044505.1 Zaprionus lineosus
CAATGCTGCAATACACCAATACCTCAACATCCCGCTAGTGAAAGAGGAAGCTGCAAGGTACATCGTGAGATACGCCAACCGTCTCCGCAACCATCCCAACTCCCTAGCGAAGTGTACTCGGACCCTTCCTGTATAACTTGTACACTGCTGATATGCCAGTTCCCGTCAGCAACGCCGAAGACACCTCTGCTGCGAAACTGCTTATGGCCACATATGCCGACGATACTGCTATGCTAGCGTCCCACACATCGCTGCAAACTGCCTCCAATGCAGCACAGGAATGGCTACAGAAAATGGAGCTCTGGTCCTCCAAATGGAACATAGCCATCAACTTGATGAAATCTGCGGCCATGACTTTCTCCCTCCGACGAGGTACATGCCCTGGGCTCAACTTCAACAGTGGGACCATAAGCAATGTTACCTCCCACTGCTATTTGGGAGTCCACTTGGACAGGACACTCTCATGGCGGGCCCATATCACGGCAGTCAAAGCCAAGTGCCTTAATAAATTGCGAAAGCTCGACTGGCTCTTGCGGTCAAGAAAGCTTGAAATAAAAACCAAGGCCCTCTTGATTAAAGCCATAATTACGCCTACTTGGACTTACGCCATCCAAGTTTGGGGCACTGCATCCAAGACACAATTAAATAGAATAAAAGTTGTCCAATCGATTGCTGCTCGGCGTGCATCCGGCCTCCCCTGGTACGTCACAAACTGTGCAATTGAAAGGGAGCTTCGGCTTCTTCGCGTCGAGGAGCAGTTAAATCTACTCAGTACTCGATATGCCGAGAGAATTGAGGCGCACCCTAACTCACTGGCGTCGAGCCTAGCTGAGCCACTAAGATCTCGCAGACTAAAGCGAATACATCCCACCGATCTCCCTAATCGTAGGATTAATTAATAGGATTAATACTTATATATTATATATATAATAAGTTAAGTCAATGTATATATTAGGTTAATTAACTTTAAGGTTACTTTGTATCCATCCCTCCTTTCCCTTTTTAAGCGCCTGGCCGAGTTCAAAAGACTGAACAGTTTCCGGCGAAATAAATAATTGTTAAAAAAAAAAAAAAAAAAACTCCCTAGCAGTTGATTTGATAAACAACAACCAAGCTGTTAGACGCCTTAAAAAGCGTCACCCACTTGATTTATCAGGACAGTGTTCCCTAACTACTAGGCAGCACTATTGTGATCCCTCCCAATAAATTATCCCACCCAAGGCCCCCACCACACCATTTATTCATTGTCAGATTGACAGATTGTAAATTTAATAAATAAAGAGAAAAAAAAAAAAAAAAAAAAAAAATGAAGTACATCCAAAAATTGTAGCATACTTCTAGGGGCTGCCATGAAGAACCTTTGCAATTTCAAGCAACATAAGAGAAAAACAACAAAACCACGAAAAATAAGACTGTAAATGAAAAGAAAACAATCTTCAATTTTAGAAACAAAAACAAGAAGTAACAACAACAAAAACAACAACAACAAAGCAACAACAAATAGGAAGTAAAAACAAGCCATAGGAAATGTTGACAATTATTGCCACTCAAACAAACAAATTTCGTAACTGTTATCGATAACATTAAGAATATATCGTTAATAATTTTTTTGAGGTTCAAATCGAAATCTGTTATCGATGGCAACGACTAGAATTTATCGAGTTTTCAGAGTCCGTGAAAAGACACTAAACGATGCGCGTTTAGTTTCTTTGCATCGAGGCGCGTGTGTGGAAGAGCTTAAAGCGTATGAGTATGTGTGAGTATGTGTATGGGTGTGCATGTGTGTGTGTGCTGCGTTGCGTGGTGTTGTGTTGTGTTGTGTCCCACACCCCGTTAACACATTTAAACAATTAATTTAGTGAGCAGCTGCTGTAATTACTTGTGTGTCGTGCAGTTCACAGGCCGCCACCTGAGGGACCCAAAACTTTGCTCCACTGAGCTGAAAAATTATGGACACCGCATTCGCATGTGGCACACTAAGTGGGGCGTGCACCTTCTCCTTTCTCTTCTCCATTCCCCTTTCCCCTTCCCCCTTTCCACTTTCCACTTTCCCCTTTTGTCTCATCTACATCCAATTGAAGGCGTTTCCAGCTTTGACCCGTCAGGGCATTATGTGTGTATGTGAACGCCTGTCTGCCTCTCTTCGTTAGTGTGTGTGTGTGTGGGTGTATATGTGTGTGTGCTAATGACGTGCTGTTGATTTGTGATGTTCATTATTTGAGAGGACGTCGCCTTAGGCGGTCGACATAATTCACAACTTTTGTTGAACAACGTCACAGCTTCAACTGGAGAAATGCAATGGACTGGGTGTGAATGGGCGGACCACGCCCCGGCCATCGCATCCCAGACTATCCCATGCTCACCCATGCTATCCCTTGGCTGGTCTTAGTTGATGAACTCTGCAAAACTAATTAAAACACGTGGAAAACACATGTAAAATGGCACTTGGCCAGCGTCCGCCCACAGCCAAATGCACATGAATAATTAAAGAGCTCACATCGAGTTGGGGATAGCGGCGAAGGAGCCAGGAGCGGGACCAGGATCGGTAACGGTTACGGTAACGGTAACGGTAACGGTAACGGCAGCAGTAACGGTGACAATGGCAGTAACGGTGACGCTTATGGTGTAACCGTGACGATGACCCCGACAACTCACATCCAAAATTTTGGCAACGACCAAAGTGGCAGGCATCTTCAGGGCTTGGGAATCCTTGCTTGTTAAAAGGATTTAAGTTTGGGCCCCGTTTTCACGATATTTTAATTATTTGTAATTTCTGCTGCTGGAATAGCTTCATTTTCATTTCTGCCGCAACATAAATAACTTGTTTGCAAGGATACCAAGTGATTTGCCTCGATGCACACCGAAGTCTCAATACACTGAATTTAACACTGAAGTCCTTCAGGGACATCCCGAAAAGAAACAGTCCATTTGTATATAAAGTTTTTAATTATATTAAATGTGCTTCAGAAGGAAAAAGGATATTTTTAAAACTAATATTTATCATCTTGTCACCAATCAATTCAGTGGTTTGGCATTCCCGCAGTGTATCCTGGCGGCGGGCTTTGAAGTCCTCAACGTGTTCATCATCTCATTACATTGGTGGAGATGCCTGACAGTTTGATGAGCTTGGCAATGGCTGAGGCTAAAGGCAGGACGCTGTGTCACTCACCGGAAATTCAAAGTGCAAACGGATGTCGCTCATATTACGTCACACACAAGAGATTTGAAATGTACTTCCGGTCGGGAAATGCACATCCGCTGAATCTGATGTGCATAGTTATCCTTTTTCATGGTCATCGTCTTTAGTAAACTTCTTCTCCTCCTCCCTCTCTCTCTCTCTCTCTCTCTCTCTCTCTCTCTCGTTACACCCTCTATTGCAGTCTTTTTCCCCCTCTTGTTCTCTTTCACGTACATCCTTTTCTTTATTTATTTCTACCTCTTCTTCCTTGCTCCCCACACCCCTGGTCCCTCCTGGAATCGGCATTTAAGTCAATATCATCGCAGCTCAAAAATCGCGCGACTTTTTAACTTCATTTAAAATGTCAAACAAATCAAATTACGAGCCATCAAAATGGAGCAAAGGAAAATCCTTGCATGTCAGATTTTCCGGGCTTGCAATGGGTGCAATGAGTGGTGGGTGGTGGGTGATTGGGTGTTGGGTGGTGGACGTTGAGCGGTCGTTGGTGATTGGTGGCTTGGTGGGCCATGGCTTGGGTGCGGCTGCGGATTCCGGTCCGACTTTCAATCGACTTGCATCACAGTGTAAATTCATTCATTCTCCACCCTTCACCTGGCTAACTTTTAACTAACAACAACAACAGCAACAACAACAACAACAACAGCTGCTAATTCAGAAGTGCGACAGGTTTGGCAAATTCGCGGACAGGCAATGGGAGCCGGACGGGCCAGAGTCCGGCAACAAACTAACAAAACAATTCAACCAAAATGCAAGCAACTTTGCAGCCGCAGTTCACATTGTTGCAACAATTTGTTGCATGAAGGCACACATTTAATACACTCTCAACGCCATTCAGCATTTCCATTGTCCTTGATTTCTGAAACGAAGTCTGATTTTTAATTTCTATTAACTAGGAAGAATTTCCCAAGTTTATTTTCAAATATTTTGATTAATTAAATTAAAATTTAAATTTTATTAAATATAAAAGTTAACTCTAATATCATAATTAATTAGATTAACAAGTTAAATTTTTTTTAGTTTTTAATATGAATAATATTTAATTGAAGTAATATAATAAATAAAAATAAAAATAAGCATATTTTATTTATTTATTTATTTAAATGCGTTTAATATATATTTTATTTATGCACTTTAAAACTCGTTAAATTTTAATCATTTGTGCCTTGTACTGAAATAAATTTTTAATTAAATTTTTATTTATTAAGTTTTTATTTCTATAATTAACTTAAAACTCTATTTCCGATTTTATTTTTTGGCAAATGAGAAATAAATATAAAATGACAGCTTTGTCTTTTATTTAATTTTATGTTTTACTTAGCTCTTTTTAATTAGGCTCAATTATAAATGAATATAAAACTTAGTTTAACTTGAAGAAAATATTTAAGTCTTAGCATCTGGAAAAGTTTTTACAATTTTAAAATTAATTTTGATTGTTTTTCAATTTTTAGTTAATAATTTATTGGGTTATTTTGAAATAGTTTAAAGATTAATTATAATGTATTAATAATAATTATAATTAAATTATTTTCTCTCTAAATTTAATATTAATTATTTAACTAAAACTGATATGTTTGTTTATATTAGAATTAATAAAAAATACTTTTTATTTTTATTTATTACTCATTTATTATCAATTGTTTTAATACCTATTTTTTAGTTAATTTTTGTCAATTAATAATTTATGTTAATTGACAAGAATAAAAAATAATATAAAATTTAGTTTCAAATAAATATTTAAATGTTTTCTAAATTCCTTAAACTTGAATTTAGATTTAATCTTTCTTAATGAAAAAATGATTTATTTCGCTTCTTAAAGTCATTTTTGATAACTAAAAAATAATAATTATTATATCTAATTTTAAATATTTGAGGCCTTAATTCAAATAACAGTTAATCCTTTTTAGGGCTCTCCAAATTGTAATTTCAATGATTAATTTAAATTCTTATTTATTTTAAATTCTTTTCCTCCTCCTTTTGTGCTCCTCTTTCTGTGTCCTGTCCGATGCTGCAGCCTCGACAGGTTTCGGTCGCAAGTCAATACGCCCGAGCGGCGAGTGGCGGACGGCGAGCGGCGAGCGGCGAGCGTCGAGAGGCCGAATGGTCGGAAAAGCGGGAAAACTCGGCCAGAACGATGCTCGAGCATTGAGACCGCGCTGGGCGGTGCATTAAAACGGAAGTGAAAACTAAAAGCATTTATATTTTTGGCGCACTTTACACGAATTTTCCTTTTTTTTTAGGTTAAAATGTTTTCAGTTTTCCTTCGGCTGCTCGCCGGTTAGATGGCCAGTTGATGGGCTCAGCAGTGGGTGGTGGTTGATGGGTGATGGGTGGTGGGTGGTGGGTGGTGGTGGAAGGGGTGTGTGTGGGGGCTTAACTGGATGTTGGGTGTGTTCGAGCTGATTCTAAAAATTGTGACTCTGACGCTGACAGTGACTGTTCCATATAAGTTTGTGTGTGTGTGTGTGTTGGTGTGTGTGTAATGCTGGTCAGCAGTGCATGGTTGCAGTATGTGATTGTCCTGTGTGAGTGTGTGTGTGTGGGTGGGTGTGTGTGAAATTTTTTTTGTTGCATTTGTCGAATTTGTTTGTTTGGCAATTTGTGTAACTAAAAAGCATTCACTTTTGAACTTTATCAGTCGCTGGGCGCTCGGGCGTGTGGGCGTGTGGGGGCGTGTGGGCGTGTGGGGGCGTGTGGGCGGTACCCATGACAGTACACAGATAATGCACTGGACGAGTGTGTGCGCTTCCGTGTATATATGCTTGAGTATGTGTGAGTGGGTGTGTGTGTGTGTGTGTCTGTGTGTGTGTGTGTGTGTGTGTGTTTGTCTGTCAATGTGTGTGGATAGCTTGTTGCCAGCAGATTTTGCGGTTGCTTTTCCTTCCGGCAGTTGTCACAGCGCCCATCCGCAGTTTATCCTCCTTCCTCCTTTCTGCTTACTCACTCCTCCTTTCCCGTTACGCCATTCTCTTTTCGTATCCACACACATCTCTTCTTTATTTATTTTTTTTCTATTTTCTATTTCTTTTTTCGGCGTTCGATTTAGTTTCTGTTTGTTTATTTCTTGTTCCCATTGTTGCTTTTTGTCAATTTTAAATTACATTTTAACAACTCGGCCAGAGCGAAGTTGTAATTAAATTTTGATACGCGCTTAGCCGTACCGCCGTACCGCCGTACCGCCGTACCGTCCATTTGCTGCCACTGATTTTTCATACTCCTCCGCACAGTTGGTGTACGGTCTGGCCTCGCTATATTGAACACAGGCAGCGATTGCCAGCGAGCAATTAATGTGATTTATGATCGCACTTCATTATCCGTGCACGTTGCGTGTTTTGAAATTCCCCCCCAGCCACGCCCACAACTCACACACAATTGCCACGCCCCTACGCACACACATGCGTACAGGCGGAGATGCGGCCATGCACGGTGCGTTTCTGGTGTGTAAACATGCGATTAATAATGAAAGGAATAAAAATAAAGTATGCATAAAATGAAATTTAAAAACAACAACAACAAATGGAAGAGAGCAGGAGAATGGCAGGAAGGCAAAAGGACAAAAAAGCCAAAATGAAAATGAAAATAAAAATGAAAATAAAAGAGAGAAGAGAAGAGATGGAAACGAAATCAAAAAACAAACACAAAAAACGAGAAGAAGAAGGAAAAAAAATAAAAATAAGTGAAGAGCCCAAAGCCTGGCAGCAGGCAGTGGAAATCCTTTTGTTGCAGGATCTGTATGGGACAGAGAGCGAGAGGGGGGGACCTGCGAAAGGAGGGTAGTACAGCTTGTGGAGAGGCAAGCGGGAAGAGCGGTGTGTGATGAGGGGAGCGCCAAGGGGGGAGCGTCAAGGGGGAGCCTGCGAAATTAAATATGCGCCTCATGTAGACAGGGAGCTCTGCCGCTTCCACTCTCCCCTTCCCTGTTCCACTCCATGTGCCATGTCCCGACCGACTTCCTCTAACTCCCCCTCTCCCTCTGCCTTCCTCTCTCTACCAATTCCCCTCCCGTTCCCCTCCCCCCACCAGCTACCTATCATTTTGTCTCTGTTTTACTTATTTATTTTATATACGCGCCTGTGCGTGCATTGCACAATGTGGGCGGCAGGTGGTGTTGGGTGGCGTGGGCGACGGTGTGTGGGGGCGTGGGTATAACAGTTAAAGAAATTAAGAAAAAACAGCAGAAAAGGGTAACAAATTACAGAATTATATGCGAGTTGCATACATTTCTGGGTCACTTGAAGCGCGACAGCGAACGGGCAGCGGATGGCAAGTGAGAGAGCGAAGAGAGAAAGAGAGAGAGAGAGAGAGAGAGAGAGAGAGAGAGAGAGAGTGTGTGATAGTGAAACAGTAGAGAAATAGAAAGAGTGAGAGAAAGAGAAACACACAATGGCGAACATCCGGAAAGTCGGATGTCGGGAGTCCGAGAAACTTATCAATTTTTATTTATAAAGTAACTCCGTTTCGTCCCTCCTTTCCTCCCTCCCCATTGCTACTCCCCGCAACTCATCACCCCACCTTCCTACCTCGCTCCCTCCCTCATAACCGCATTGGCTGCCTAACACACAGCTCACAGTGTCTGCCCGCATCGTCAGCAGCTCCCCCCACCCACACCCCCACCCCAGCCCACAAGCCATCGCATTGATGTGCGCGTGCCAATAATCCTTGAAGTGTAAAGAAGAGCAGCCCAAAAGGCAAACAACAATAAAAAATCATAACAATAACAGACAAGTGGACAGGCAGCCAGAGAGATAAACGACTGGCAGATACCCTGCAATCGATAGACGATTGTCATGCAAGCGAAATGTTCCAGGATTTGGGGGAAGTCAATATTGATCCAGAAATAATTAAAAAGAAGGAGGGAGGAGGAGGTGAGAATTGAGAAGAAGAGAGAAAGAAAGAGGGAAATTAAGATAAATTTATATATGAGCGACTGATTGTGCATACCCTTTAAGTGCAAAAAGAAGGATATTTCTTCAAGGATAAAAACACCACAAAATAAAAACACATTTTAAATAAACACACAGAAAAAGAGGTCCTTGCGAACGTTAAGGTTGCATCGAACTGGAATACTCTGTAATCAGAAGAGAACGAGGCAGGCAGCAAGGGAAAATAACGACTTAAGTACAGTAAACAACTGCATGAAGTTCCTCAGATAATCCTTTAAGTCTGATATCAAAGAGGATTGTAAAATAGAGAGAAAAGTTTGCAAAAACAGAAAGGACTTTTTTCCTGCCTTCGCAGTCTACTTTTTCAGTCCCTTACCTTTGGGGAGTCTTAAGTACCTCATCTTCAAGGATGAGCTCGAGGCAACTGAGTCCTGCAGCAACTTCCAAGGAGATTGAAGAAAATATCGAAATGTTGGTAAATGTTATCGGTGCAACTTATTATCCTTTTACAGGATATTTTCATCTCACTTTTGCAGGGTATTACAAGTTGAGTTCGTAAAAGAGCGAAAATCAAACGGCCTTCAAAACGCCATGAAAAGAGTCGACTGGGAAAATCTTACTTAATGGAAGACACGTAATATTCGATTAATCGATATGTGTTATCGATACGCGTATTCATCTATCGACTGGTCCAACATGAGTTGAAATATCACAAAATGAGACGAGGTGAGATTTCATTTCCATAGATGACCAAACAAAATAAGAGGGAAAAGAGAAAATAGAAGGAAAAAAGAAAATAAAAGAAAAAAAAAAGGGAAAAAATAAATAGAAGGGAAAATGGAAAATAGAAGAAAATAAAATGTAGGCCACAAAAGGAAAGTCGCAATTTAAGGAGCGCAAAAATCAACAAGAAATTGGGGAAAACAAATAAAATAAAGAGGAAATAAAATGAAGGTTGAAATAAAAACGAGCAACAAGCAAAAAAAAAAAAAATAAATAAAAATAAAGAGAGGAGGGAGGAGAGAGGAGAGTGGAGAGGAGAGGCGAAGAAAAGGGAAGGAAACAAAAGGAAAAGCGGAGGAGAAGGCGAAGGAGAAAGTCTTATCAGGCAGTCGGGTTGCAGGTGTATGGGCGTATGAGTGTGTGTGTGCGTGTGTGTGCGTGTGTGTGTGTGTTAGCAGGCACTCAGGTGTGAAATTTTATTGAGTCGAAATACGAAATATATGCAAATTGCGAAATAATTTAATGGCGCGTTTAATTGGGTTTTTAGCGTGCACGTAACGATGGGAAAAATGAAAACATATCAAAAAAGAGTGAGTGATGGGGGCGGGAGTAGGAGATGGAGTCCAAGGGACAGGGGAGAGGGGACAGGGCAAAGGCAAGAAGGATTGTTTGGGGCTGATTGGAAAAGTTTTGCCATCTGCCAATCGAATCAATTGAAATTGAGCGCCGGCAATGGCGCTAATAAGAATTTGATGTGCGGTTAATGGAGACGCCAGAGATGCGGGCAAAAGGAATTAAGCGAGTGTGGCACGTGGCGTGTGGCGTGTGGCGTGCGGCGTGTGGCGTGCGGCGTGTGGCGTGCGGCGCGTGGCACGCGACGCTTGACGCTTGGTAGGCACCGCTCTGATATCCCTACGCTTGCATTTCTTTCAAATCGCCGTATCAAAAGTTTCATCATTATCCTTCGCGATATGCGAGACGCGGAGTCAAGCCAATGGCCCATGAACTTCAGCAGTCAGCATACAAAGGATTAAGGAGGAAAAGAGATGAAGAGATGGAAAGGTGGGAAGGTGGGGCGCACTCGGTTGCAAGGATAATGGGTAATCGGTATCGGAATAGGCAAATGAGGAAATTACAATATTAGAAAATTAGAAAATTGCAACATTTTCCAGGATCAATAACTTTCTCCACGCACCTTAAGTATAATGAACGCTATTTATTTTCCTGGGGTACAGCTGGCGCCAAAAGCTGAGCCAAACTTGCTGATTGCCTGCCCCCCCTCCCATGGCCCCCATGCCGTGCCATGCCATGCCATGCCATACTGCTCCTTTTCCATATCGCGGCTGACAGACGCATCCACGTTGACGGCTTGCTCATCCTTAGGCAGGACCTTGCCACTCATATATCTGTGCCTATGACACCTGCCTGGCGGTTGGTCGGTAAGTCAGTTAGTCACCGAGTTTTCCCTTGCCGGATTTTCCTTCTTTCCATGCACGTACGTGTGCGTGTGCGTGTGCGTGTGAGCCTGTATATGTGTGTGCGTGTGTGCGCTCAGCTGCGACGCGCTTGAAGCCCCTTTCCTGCGCCTGGACCTTGAGACGCAGCTGGTTTTAACAGCGTCGTCGGAGGCAGCGACTGCTTTAGAGGCATTGACGGCAGCGACAGCAACAGCAGCAGCAGCAGCAGTAGCAGAGGAGTGAGCAGCAGCGCGGGGGAGGCAGTGGGGGAGGGCGTCGATTGCGGCAGCTGCGGTGGCAGCCATTATAAATTATTATTCATGAGCGGATGCGGATATTGAAAAGTTTCATTTTTGTTGTTGTTGTTTGTATTGTTCCTCTTGTTGTTGCTGCTGCTGGCAGATCTCAGACCTCAGCCCTCAGCCCTCAGCCCTCAGCTCTCAGCTCTCTCAGCCGCTGCCTCTGCCACTGTCGCTGTCGCTGCCTCTGCTCGCGTCTATCTCCATTTCAATTTTTACGCCGTTGACGTCGTCGTCATCGTTTGTCGGTCGCCGTTTCTCTTGTTGCTGTTGTTGTTGTTGTTAGTCCTGTTCGTAGTCTTATCCGCTTCTCCTTATGTGTCGTTACTCCATCGCTTCTTCTGTTTCTCTTGCCCCTCGCCCGCCATTTTATTCTCAGTTTTTCTCAGTTTTGAACATTTTTTTTTTAAATTTTTTTTCCTATTTTTTGTTTGGCTTCGCGCGTGTTGTTTGGAAATTAGATTTGTGCACGTTTATTGTTTTGTGCTTTCGTTTATCGGCATCGGCATTCTCTCCCCCTTTTCACCCCCTTCTCTCACCCTATTCGCTTCCTTTAGATCCTCACCGTTGCTTATACCCTTCCATTCACTGTGTCCTTTTCTCAATCGTCTGGCCTTTACTTTTTTTCCATACATGCCACAACTCCTTCATATCAGGTGTAGGGTATTCGGAGTTCGGTGCTGTCCTGTCTTCAAATTCCTTGTGTTTTGGTATTTCTCTTATTTTGGTTTTGTGCAAAGTTTTGCGCTTCGTTGGTGCAACAAAAAGATTTGTTGCTGGTTTCGGCTTTGATTCGAGGCTCGAATGCCATTCGAAGGATATCGTTCGGATGAAGGATGGTCAAAGGACAACTTGTCTGTTGCTCTGAGTGATGTGGTGAATTAGGATATTTGAGTGCATCTGTTGTTGTTTGGATTTTCCTCTGCTGCAGCGAACGTAATTAATACGCTTGCAACATGCGGCAAGTAATGGCAATTCGAGTGGCTCTCAAATCGTGTCCTTACTTATGAACTTCTTAGTGACAGCAACTAACCTAGTACAGCTCAATCCACCGACTCTAATATAATAATCCTTAATTTACTTATCTCTCCAAACCTCCTCCAAAAATGTTTCTCTCTTCTTCTTATTCTTCTTCTTCCTTTTCTTCGGAAATAAAATTAAAATTTGGGAGCCTTAGGTTTTTGTTGCTGAAACTTTTAATGACTACATTTATATTCCGCGCATGGTGACAACCCTGTGGTGACAACCCTGTGCAAGTCAAATGCATTAGCCTCAAATCTATGGGCTGCTATGGGCCAAAAGTTGCAAAGCAAATCATAGATTACTCATCTTTCCGCTCGCTAGCTCCACCCTCCGCCCTCCCACCTTCCCGCCCTCCCACCTTCCCGCCCTCCCACCTTCCCACCTTCCACCTTCCCATCTTCCTCTATTCTCCACTTTCAGCTTCCTACCTTCCGTCTCCCTCTTCCCACCGCCCACTTCCCACTTCCCTAAGGGCATGCACTCCATGCACCAACCCTTTCCCTTCCCCTGCTCCTGCCCCTGCCCCTGCCACGCCTCTTTGTCACAATCACTCCCGCTGCTGTCATCCCCCCCAAAGGCTTGTATTTCAATTTAAGTTTCAGCTTCAGCTCAACGTCAAGTTATTGTCATAGACCCGAATTCATATCCTTATATGTATGTGTGAAGAAATACGTGTAAGTGTGCGAATATATATGTGTGTGTGTGTGTGTGTGTGTGTGTGTGTGTGTGAATTTACATACATACATATGTATGTGGGTGTGTGTAATTGTGTGGATGTATTGGCTTATACATGCACAACTACTTACACACTGAACGCATCCGTATAAATGTCTATTATCTGTATCCGCATCCGCATCCGCATCCGCAGCTGTTCCTCTGTGTTGACTTCAATTCCTTCAGCTTCAGCTTCAGCTTCAGTTACAGCCTCAGCTCCTACTTTAGCTGCTGTTTTATTTCTCTCCCCCATCCCCCCATTCCCCGCATTCCCTGCATTCCCCCTTCCCACCACCCACCACCCACCACCCACCGTCAGTTGCCATCTCCAATTTCACATCCTGCGGCTCCTCATGGCATCTCATGGCCCCTGCGCTTTAAAATTGATATTCCATTGACGTTTGGCGACCTTCTCCCCAGCGCCCAGAGTCAACTCAAGTTATTTATGTGCTCGTTTACAACTTTTGTTGTTGTTGTTGTTGTTGTTGTTATTTCTTTAGTTGTTGTTGTTGTTTCTTTAGTGTTTGTTGTTGTTGTTGCAATCGTGTTGTTGCTTTATTTCCATTGTTGTTTCTGTGTTAGTTGCTGTGTTTGGTACTGATGTTGTTGTTGTTGTTGTTCTTGTTGTTGTTGTTGTTGTTGTTGTTGTTGTTGTTGTTGTTGTCGTTGTTGTCGTTGTTGTTGTTGTTGTTACTTCCAGCAAGCCACATTGATTGAAACAAACTTTCGCTTTGTATTATTTTGGGCCAAAGTATCACTTTCCATCTAATCCCCTCACCCGCATTCTCTCTCTCTCTCTCTCTCCCTCTCTCCCTCTCTCCCTCTCTCTCTCAATCTCTACATCTCCAGCTCTATTCTCATCTGGCCTGACTTAAATCTCAATCTCTCTGCGGTGCCTGTCGCTCTCGGGCTTGATTAGCGTCATTTCTTGACGTGCGAAGTTTTTAATCAAAGTTCCCGCAGCTGAATGGCAACATTTGTCGGGCCTTGGCGGTTGCCGCAATTAGAAGATTGACTTTCGCCTATACTCGAGCTCAACACATGCCACGCCCCCTTTTCTAGCAAGGATGTTTCTTATGCCAATTTCAATTTGTACTTTAAATATTTTCATTTTCGGAATTTTGACGGACCCTCAGCAGTTGCTCCCAAATAGAACTCAATAAGTCATTCATTTCGAGCAACTTTCTATGCAGGCCTCACACACACACACACACACACACACACTCACTCATACACATTGCACACACTCACATATATGTTGATCGATTCTCATCTGTGTTTAGTTAAAAGCCTTCGCTTGATCTAATTTAAATGGGAGCTCTATCCCCTCCCTCTACTGCCATCACAACCCCCGCCTCCCCTCCCCCTCCCCCACCTTCACCTCTTGCTCCATCTGTCAGCCCCTCCTCCTACGTTCGTCAAGCGCATAAAATCTCATACACAATCCGGATATGGCCTTTTTATGGCATTAAAGTAGAGGCGAGCTCTGCAGGTCCTGTCACACCCCGTCCACCCTTCTCCTATCCAAACCACCAGCCCACCAACCTACCCGATCCTCCCCCCCTTCCCCCGTTGTCGACACTTCCGACAAACAAACTGACCCCGTAAAAAACATTGAAATGCCAAAGCGGTCGCAAAGCGAACTGCAAAATTGAAATATTTTGATGCTGGCAGCAACTTAATGGACCCCGGACCAATCCCAACACACACCCACACACACACTCATGGACACCCACATAACCGCACACACACACACACACACACATGCGTCCAGGTTGAATTATAATAAACCAGCAATGCCGGAAATCGCTAGTGAGACGAGAGACGAACGGCCAAACGAGCCCCAAAAAACCGGAGGCTGCGGCACGTAAAATATACGGCCACACGTACGATAGGGCGCGCTCACTGTGTATGTGTGTGTGTGTGCCTGTGGTAGGTGCCTTAACTTGTATTAATATCCATTAGATTTATGTTTAGCAAATGTAACCACTGAAATTACACTTTAAAGTCGATCCCAAGTCTCTCCCCCGCCCGCAGACCAACCCACATCATCCTGCAGCATCGCCCGGCCCTCTTACTGGCTCCCCTGTTACCCAATGTCCTGCCCAAATGAGCTGCAATTTCCGTCGAT
This sequence comes from Zaprionus lineosus, assembly GCA_035044505.1. Lineage (NCBI taxonomy): Eukaryota > Metazoa > Arthropoda > Insecta > Diptera > Drosophilidae > Zaprionus > Zaprionus lineosus. Next base: position 14,427 of record JAWNNX010000267.1, read on the forward strand.
ATCGAAATGCGAAATACTCTTGCCGATGAATGCGGAGGTGCGTGGGTGGATGGACAATTTCACATTAGATATTGCCCCAGTTGTCTTAATAGCAAGGCTCTGCCCCCATAATTAACCGTCCCAGTCTCACTCACCCCCAACTCAACACTCTCACTCTCTCCCACTCTTTCTTTATCCCTGTCTCTTTCTCCTTCACATCACATCGCACACCCCTCCTGCTGGGAGTCCTGTTGAAAGAAAGGCTCGACACGTACATGTGCCATATATAAAGCGGCCTCCCATTTTGTCTACAACTTATGGGGGACTGGACTTTAACACTTTGGTGCCACATTAAGGCTGGAAATTGTTAAACGTGGCACTTGCAACAACCTTGGCAACCTGAGTAACCTCGACATACACACATACACATACTACCATAAATACATGCACACCTACGCACATACACAGACACAACACTTTAAAGGTTGTTGGGCTTCCAAGGGATTTCTGTTCAAGCAACATTCTTTCCCATTGCCGTGGCCCTTCCACTTCCTCTCTCCCCCCTCTCCCCTAGTTATTCCTTTGCCTTTCCTCCATTTCCACCTTCCGCTTATTCACCCCGCCTGCTCCACCGCCCACACCTAAGTTCATTAGCATCTCGAGCAGCTGTCCAAGAATTGACTTTAATGTGGCATCAGCTTCTGGGGCATCGTAACGGTTATCAGACAATTGCAACTTGCCACTTGACATCAAATTGACTTGGGAAAATTGAATTGAGGAAAAGGTGAAAAGCGTTAAGGTATTACGGTAAATGGACACATAACTGTTTCTCTTTGAACTAAATGAATTCCCTTTTGTCTTCGGCTTTTTTGTTATTAAATTTTCTTACTGCATCTTTTCTCTTGAGAGATGGAAGGATATGTACGTATATGTATATATGTATGTATGTATTCATATGTATATATGTATGTATGTATTCATATGTATATATGTATATATATATATATATATATATGTTTATTTGTATGTATGTATATATAATATATAATTATAGAAATGACATATAAATAATCATTAGGCATTTCTCCATTTCAATCAACTGAATAAATAACAAGTACTTCAGATTCTATTTCAGGATAAGAGTATCGCAGGATTATGTTGAATATATGACAGGATTATACAAATATTGAATATTTCGTTCTACATCCCCAAAACTATTTTATTTATGTCAAAGGACATCGTTAGATACGATGAAATAATTTGCGATGAAATAATAATGAAAGGAAAGAGCTTGAAGCTCGCCTACATATACACACACACATACAAATACACACACACATATGTGTATATATGTGGGATTACTGATTTTGAAATATCCTTAAAGACTACGTTGCTGGCTTATCCTTCCAAGTGAAATGTCCGAATTCGTGAATCACATCAGTGCTTAATTTACCGCGAATGGAAAGTCCTTCTACAAATATATATGAAAAGTGGTGAATATAGAAAATGTGGTAAGTGTGGTAGATATAGAAAATGTGGTTAACGTGGTAGATATAGAAAATATGATAAAATGATAACATACAGAAAGTATGATAGGTATGACAGGTGGTAAATAGAGAAGATATGATAAATATGGTGAAATATGGAGGATATGGTGGATTAAGTAATGTGGTAGATGTGGTGAAAGTAGAAAGTTTATGCATAGTTTCGCTGCACATATAATATGTGATAAAAAGTGTGTATATATATTTATTTATATATATATGTATAAATTTAAAACTTATATTTTTTTATATTTTCACCTTTAGTTTATATATTTAATGTATTCACCACACATGATTTACTCATGTCATAGCTATAGTCCTGACTAATATAAATCATATGTGGTGAATACATTAAATATATAAACTAAAGATGAAAATAGAAAAAAATATTTATGTTTGGAAATTTATGAAAAAACATATACAATAATCCTTTGCTTTGAAAGGATATTAAAATATATATTTCATTTTCTCATCTCATTAAAATTCTTTGAAATAAATATTTTTTTTTTAATATATAAAAGTGGAAGTAAAATGAAATTTCTGTATTCGCATTTTCTGCTGTTCAGCTTTTATTTTCACATTTGGTCCTTTTTCTGATAAATGACTTCATTCCTCACACCGAGCTTCGCCTCAAAGAGCTGCCCGCATCGAAGTTGCATTCTAAGGACGAAATCCCATCTTAAATCCAACTATAAAAGCATTTGCAGCACCTGCACTTTTCATAAAGAAAAGAAAATGCGAAAATCTCTGATTGATATGGCGGAGTCAGGGTGAGGGGACGGAGCTGACTGACAGACACGCGTTTGACCAACATACATACTTCTTCCTAAGGACTCCCATCCTGAAAATAAATCAAAATTGCAGCTCACAGGAAAACTCTGAATGGCTGAATGTATGGATATATGGGACATGGGATATAGGATATAGGATGTGGGATATGGGATATTGAATATGGGATATGGGATATGGGATATGGGATATGGGATATGGGATATGGGATATGGGATATGGGATATGGGATATGGGACATGGGATATGGGATATGGGATATGGAATATGGGATATGGGATATGGGATATGGGATGTGGGATATGGGATATGGGATATGGGACATGGGATATGGGATATGGGATATGGAATATGAAATATGGCCACGGATTTTGGTTCAGATTTGTGTAGATATAAAAATATGGATATATAATTGGGAATCCGGGCACATATATGTGCAGATAAATGAGCAGATATGTGGACAGAGATACTTAAATAGTACTTATTATGAATGAAGGTTTTAGATAAGCCCATAGGTAAGGATAAGAATATGGATATGACTCTGAGTGGAAGATATCAAGGAACATTAAAAAAATGCTCAGAACGAAGTAAGCAGAAAGTTTGCTGAGGATATGGGTATAAAATATGACATATGGCGGAAGTATGGTTGGTCATATCTCATATACATCCAGATATATTAAAGATGAGTAAATTCTTGCAGACATTGCTGCCGGAAAACAGGACATTGGAGTGAACGAACCAAAATTAAATGAAAGGAAAGGAAGGATGAAAAATCGCTTGATACACTTCCAGACTGAAGTTATTTGTGAGAGTCCTCGGTGGAGAATCGACTTAGGAACTATAATAAAAAGGATGTGTGCAGTGGTCGGAATATGGAAATCGACATAAACATTTAAAGGGGCACGGCTGTAGCCATGGATATGGGCAATCAATGCCAGATGACGGTCTTATTGATGAACTTCCACGTTCCTGAATGATTTCTGAGCGGCGGTCGTAGCTCATAGTTCGTCCTGTGCCAGTTGCAAGGAATGCAAATTTGTTGACTCAAAAGTATTGCACATGCATTCCACTTCCAAGGCGAGCAGTCAACAAAGTGGCTTACCGCAACTGTGAAGAAGGAAATCGAGAAGGGGGAATCTATTGTGTGGAATGGAAAGAGTGGGAGGGGTGGGTGGGTGTAGGGGGGGAGTGAGGCTGTTAAGCGGCATAACATCATTTGCCCATGAGAATCAAAGTCTCGATTCTCGTAAAAATGATTCATGATATCGCATTATTTCCGTATCATTTGTAATTTCCAGTTTCCTGCTTATTTTCGCCACTGATTCGCACATCGACCTACCCACACACAGACACACACACACACACACACATTTGTGGGTGGCTGAATGTTGGGAAGAGTGAGCGATAGAGAGAGAGAGAGGGAGGAGAGGGGAGTGCTGCAATTACTATCTATCTGGAATTTTATAACTTTTGTGCTCCACGTCGCTTTCTGTGGCTTTCCGCTTGCCGCGCACCTTCCCCATTGTGATTACAGGGCCCTGAGACGCACCCACAGTGACGCTAGCAGCAGAAGCAGAGGCAGAAGCAGAAGCAGAAGCAGAGGCAGAAGCAGCAGAAGTAGAAGCAGTAGCAGAAGTAGAAGCAAAAGCAGTCACAGTCTGTGTCGCCGTGACCGTTACAGTCGAAGTCACAGTCACAGTCACAGTCGCAGTCACAGTTATTGGCATAGCTGCGTTTCTTCTTCATCATCATTAAAGCATCGTCATCATCGTCATTATCAGCGACTCCAATTCCTTGTCATCATCATTTCCATTCTTTGTATAGATAACTCTCTACTCTCCCTCTCCCTCTCCCTCTTCCCCTTCGACCCTTCCTACTTGGGCTCCTACACCCCCTCCCCCTCTTCATCTCTTTTCTTCTCTTTGTTTTATTTTTGTTGTAGTTTTTGATGAACATTTAATTGAATTCTCTTACTACATCGCATTTTGTCTTTCACATTGGCAAACTGTGTTGTGTGTCTATGTGTGTGTGTGTGTGTGTGTGTGGGTGTGGGTGTTGGAGTGCGTACGTGTGTGTCTGGTCCCGGGTAAATGTATCTTCTGTCTCGGCATTGGCCAAAAGTTATGTTGCTATCATTTCGGGGCATCTAATTAAAATTACATTTGAAATATGCACACGCTTCTTTAAGCAGCAGCGAAAACTTAAATGTATCTTTAAGTCCTTGGAAGCCACCAATTACTGTAACTATAGATACAGATACATTTACAGATACATCTACAGATACATCTACAGATACATCGACAGATACATCTACGGATACATCACGCACACTCGCAATTAAAATAATAATTAAGAAACGAAAATTCTTAAAAGTGAGCTTAAGAGTGAATTTCGCTTGAATTTGAAGTGAACTAGTTCCCCAGCTCACGAACTGACTCAATATTAATTAACAATAAGATATTCTTTGAAAGTAGTACAAAATCATTTGTTCGCATCTACGAAGAAAATGAAGAGAGGAAGAAAATAAAGTTACTTGTTTATCAAATTAAAAAAGAACTAGTTCCAAGTCATTTAATCAGACTCATTCATTATTTGTTCCTAATCATCAGAGCTCATTTGAAGCGCAGCAGTAAATAATCTGCTTTTATGCACAATCATTCGGAACTAGTTCCAATGTATACGCTGCTGCTGAAGCTGAAGCTGAAACTTTATCTAGTTCAAATGGTTCCACGCATTCCAAAGCTGACAGCTGCTTATTTAAAGCCCTTTTTATCACCCGTTACCAAGGCGTAAGGCTCTCACCCGCTCCTTCCCTCTCTTATTCACTCTCTCTCTCTCTCCCTTCTCTCTCTGAGTCTCTGAGTCTCTGTCTGTCTCTCTTTTGGTCTTAATAGCGGCAGATCCTTTCAGCTACCGCCGTCGACAACGCGGAATATCAAATGGTAAATAGATAAAAACAACATGACTTAATGAGTGGTATTTATTTTTATGCTAATTACTTTCGAATAAGTAGCACTTGTTGTTGTTGTTGTTGTTGTTGTTGGTTGCAAGATGCAGCAGCGGCACTTACAAAGTTCGCCTTAATGAGCGTCAGTCGTCTGATAGGGCGTCGGGTTGGGCCACTCGGGCGAATGCCAATGGGCGATGGGCGATGGGCGATGGGCGATGGGTGAAAAATAATTGTTGTGGAGTTTTGCATAAGCCGAAAGGAGGCAGAGTGAGAGAGAGAGAGAGAGAGGGGCAAGGACAACGGGAGCAAATAGACGCTGCGGACAATGGCGATGGCAATAGCAACATCATCCTCGCCGTCGGCGTTGCGGTCGACGTCGTCGTTTGTATAAAGTAAATGCCATTATACAATAAGCAACTCGCGCTGTAAATTTTCTTGAAATGTACAAAAGCACTCGCCCTGAAAGCCGTAAAGTATGCAATATGACAGCGCATAAAGGATGCGAGGATACGACTAGTGTTGGCTCTGGGAAGGGGTGTATGGAAAATGGGGTATGTGGAAAAGTGTGTGTGTGTGTCTGTGTGTGTGTGTGTGTGTCTGTGGGTGGGAAGTTGGGGAATTGAAGTTGGTGTTGGATGTGGAGGTGAGTGTATCCACAGTCACTTTGAGTTACGGGCAGAGGCAGTGGCTGAAGCAGTAGCAGAGTCAGAGTCAGAGTCAGTGTCAGTGGCAAAGTCACAGTCAGAGTCACAGTCACAGTCAGAGTCAGAGTCACAGTGAGCGACTGAACGGGCACCAAGTCCATGTCCGAGTCGAGTGACGACGTGCCGCGTGGGTGTGAAAACACAACTTAATTACCATAGCTCCACGCGCTTTGTGAGCACAAGAGCCACAACTGCAGTCAGTGCCAAGGATTAACGACCAGACCCTTGGCTGAGATTAATTCCTCCACTTCTGCTGAATGGCACATAGAACCCAAAAACATACACAGTCTGTGTAATGTCCTGAATCACAAGGCAAGATGCTTAAAAATTAGCTTGCAAGCCATAAATGTCATTTGCGTTTGACTTTATGGTCAAATTATGGCATGAATAACGAAACTTCAGGGTTTTTTTTGTATTAACGGAAAAGCAGAGAGTAAAATGTGAAGGGGAAGATATAACAATAACTCTGATAAATTATTCGCAAGAAGTCCTGGTGCTTGAAGAGCCAACTCTAGAGTAGTTGAGTCCTGCTGAGGACAATTGAAGTGTAACCACCCCTTAATCAATACCATCAGGATATCCCCTTAATAGTTATAAGTTATAAAAATAATGTGGCTTTTTAAATAAACCAACTAAAGGGAATGCTAATTTCCACCCAAAAACGTAGTCTAAGGACATTTTGTGTAGTGCGTGGACGGAAGGTCCTCTGGAATTTCACAGTTCCTGTCAAGGCAAAATTGGAATGCCTTCCACATACTAGAGACTGGGGAAGGAATTTCATTAGAATCTGAAAGGTGTAAAAGTTCACAAGTGACAAAGCCAAAGGACTGCCCTCTTCTGGAGTTATTCAAAATAACTACATATGCAAACATATATAAACTAAATATGTATGTATATATAAAGTGATATATTCATAGCCCATCCCTACAACTAAGACTGTGCCTCATTTTAATGTTAGCTCAAAAAATCAAGGCTTAGCAGCTGCAGGCCTGAGCTCTTCGAGATATACAAATTTATGGGAAGTCAACAACGCAACTCAGTCTGTTACTAAAAGAAAGAGGTTAGCCTTTAAATTCATCAAAGAAACTAAAAATAAAATAATTAATTTCTGAAATTAATGTGTTTTATTAAATTGTTAAATATATTATTAAATCATATATGTATTAGATATAATACGTACTCTCCGCATCTGAGCAAGAAAAGGTATACCCACTTTTACAGCCGTAACTGTGCGATTGGCCGCGACTGTACGCACACAGAAGGCAGCTTTATAGTAATAGCTGAATATAATATAATATAAATAATACGAGTTCATTAAGTAATATTTAATTATGTACTAGTAATAATATTAAAAAAATAAATGCAGAAACTAAACAAACAGTTGTTAAAAATGTAAGCCACCCCTCGACGCGAGGGCCAGCCCGGGAGTTGAGCTCGGGACCTCCCGCACTTGATGGGAGAATCATAGCACTAGTCCAGCTATAAAATAATATATATGCATATATATAATAATATCATAATACTGCGAAATAATACTTAAGCTACAATTTAATATATATTGACATATTGATAGATTTGAATGTTAATGGGGATGATAAGAAGATTTCAAGTAAACAATCAAATCGAATATAAAAAATGATAATATAATAAAATATTAAATTAATATCAAAACATATAAGAAAAACCCTCAAGCAACAGCGCATAAAATATTATCATTTAAATGTTCAAAATAAGAAAAAGAAATAAATGTTGTTTTAAATAATCAATTTAGTTTTTCCTATAATCTAATACTGACAATAAAAATATATAGAAACTTTAAAAATAAACACGTCAGAGAAAAAATTCTGGAAAATTCAGGTTTAATTAAAACTAAAAATTAAAAAAATAGAAAGAGTGATTATCTCCAGGATAAAAAGAATGCCTGATTTTTTAGCTCAGCGATATCATCCTTGGATCCTTGGAATATGCTATAAACTGTTCAATCAACCCTCCCGGCGCCAGATTGACTGAAACGGTAACAGTTTATGGTTGAATTAATGTGACTTGAGATTTGAATTGTTTATTAATTTTATTGAATTTTAATTTTATTTAATTATCAAATAATTTTGTTGTTGCCATAATGAAAAGTTATTGAGTAGCCCTCGTGTACCTGAGAACAAGTGATGTATGCCAATTGTTTATCCCACTCAGTCTCCATCTTATTTTTTATAGCTCTTATATTTTTATTTCTGTTTCCCCTTTCCCTCCTATTCTACTCTTTCCTTACATTTCTTTTTTTCTCTTTCTAACACCGCTTCGCAATGTATCAGCCCCTTTCCACCTTCAGGTGATCAAAGGCTCTCAAAGATCCAACCAAGCTTGTAATGTTTTCCAGCCTTCAGTAAACAGAAACTACACTTGGTTTTAATTAATTAATAATAAATAATTATATTTTTAAGATTTAAAAAAAAATTAAAATAAAATTAAAAATATTACAAGTTAAAGTAGAGTTGAAGTGAAGCCTTAGAGCAACAAAACGTTTCCTCTCACCCACTGAGAATTATACATATTTTGGGAATAGAAAAAAAACAGAGAGTACTTAAAGAACTACTTGAGCAACCCTCGCATTGGTGCCACAATGTCACAACTGATTCTTTCGCTTGCGACCCGGACGCACCGCGTAGATGCTTTGTGGCAGTGGACCGTTGGGCAGGAGCTTCCCGGAGCGCGTGGCGGCCAAGAGGCGCCGCTCGTGGACCTTGCGATGTTTCGTGAGGTGATCGGAGCGGGCAAAGCACTTGGCGCAGTAGTTACATTTGTAGGGCTTGTCGCCGGAATGGGAGCGTCGGTGGCGGGCGAGTTCGTCGGAGCGGGAGAAGCGCCAGCTGCAATTAGGCCAACTGCAGGCGTATGGCTTCTCGCCCATGTGTCGGCGGAGGTGGGCCTTCAGGTGGGCGGGTTTCGCGTAGAGCTTCTCACAGCTGCCAAAGGTGCACAGGTATCCCTTCTCGCCGGCTGCGTTCTGGCTGATCTGGAGCGTGGCACGTGATGACGGCGCATCAGCTGCAGTGGGTGATGTGGGTGATTGTGGAGAGAGCGGTGAGGGGGATGAGAGCGGCGCGGAGAGACGCAAGTTGTTGTTGCTCTCCTGGAGGAAGTCATCGCACATGTCCGTACAGAACGGCGTACGCTCAGGCAGGATGTCTATCAGTTCGGGTATCTCCACAAAGTGCTCCAGCAGCCGCTGCTCCCAGTCGGTGAGCTCGGGTGGGGATGACGAGGTTTGCTCCCTGACGGACACCAGCGATGTGTCTGGATCGCCGAAGGCGAAGAGCAGATCGTGATCTTCGGTGCTGAGGATGTTGTTGTTGTTGTTGTTGATGATGCAGTTATTGTTGTTGATGGTGAAATTATTGTTGTTGTAGTGAATGTTGCTAATATCACTGTTATTGTTATTGTTATTGTTGTTATTGCTGTTGTTGTTGCTGTCGAGGGTTATAATGCCGTAGTAGTCGATACCGCCGGGCTCATAGCTATTGCCGAAGTTGACATCCGAGTAGCAGCAATCGAGTGGCGACATCTCCTTCTGCTGCTGGGCCAATGACTGCCCGAAGCTGGCATAGAAGTCACCACTGTCCGTGGACAGCATCGCTGGCTCCTCGAGATCGCTGTAGAGCTGCTGAAGTGCGCCCGTCGCAAAGAAATCCATGTTGGCAAATGAGTCGTTCCCAGAGTTGAGCCAAATATTTAAACCGCTGCACGACGTTCGACGTCCGACGATCGACGATCGAGGATCGAATTGTGAACCTCGGCCAGCGGACAACAGACAGCGGACGGCGGACACGCGTCAATGCAGACTTTGACTGAGTGTCAGCTACTCAGATACTCAGATACTCCGAAACTCAGATACTCTGATAGCTGGTGATGTGATGTGCGCGCACTTTTGATGACTTCTACGGATCGACAATAACAGTAACAGGCAACAACATTGAGATCCCTTTGGGAATAATTAGCCATTCACACACAACCAAATTGATTCTCGGCTTTCGCTGCTCGTTGCCCGTTGCTCGTCGCCCGCTTCTCGCCCCACCCCCCTCGCCACTTACCGCACGCCTCCTACACTCTCAGTTCTCGCCTGTCGATACTCGACGTCGACAGTTTTCCAGCGATGCCGCTCATCGTTTATCTCACTTCTGACCGGCGTCATTAGCGAGCGGCACAGCAACGACGCATAGCCGGCCATATGTCCAATGGTCAGACGTACCACATGTGCCACACAGACTCACACACACGCACACACACACACACACACAGACTCACACACATATGTGCCATCTAGAATCTATTGTATCTGCATCGGCGACTGTGCCAAGCCGTGTCAGTCAGCTATTGGCGACGCGTTGCTGTTCGCGGCACCTGCGCTCGCCGGATTCGGCCGCAATTCCCTTTCCCATTCCCCACCCTTAAGCCCCATAACCCCGCCCCTACCGCCAAAAGCATCTGCACTCCATATGAAATATGTACAATCTCCAAATGAAATCCCAAACGGCGATTGTTTAAGTTTTTAATTTGTTTTTGGGGCTTTTTGTTTTGGTCACTGGTCACATATCAGCAAACATTTATTAGTTAATGAGCGCATAGTCGAGGCTCCGTAAGTATCGGTCCCCCGGGCGGAGCAAGACCCACTTACTCTCTGCAGATGCGTGAGATCTAACCTAGACGGGATAAGTGCCAGCGATTCCACGAATCGCCGGCCGATAGCGAATGGGAGATAGGGAGACAGGGAGAGAAAGAGAGCGGTAGATAAAAAGAGAGAGAGAAAAAGGGAGAGAGTGAACGGCAGAAAGAGTGAGTAGAAGGGTTGATGAGTAACGGCGAGGGGTGCAAGGGTGGAAGATAGAGATAATCAGTGATTTCCTCGTTTCCGATGTTTGTAAATTGTCTGTTTGTTTTTATTTACTGCAATAAATAATAAAAATAATTTAAGTAATTAATAAAAAAATATATTAATTAACTAAAATATATAAGCCACATAATTGAGTAATTAAATAATTAAATATTAAAAATACAGTAATAAAATATAAAGAGTCAGATTTGTACTAAAATGGTTAATTAAAATGGACAATAAAACTTCCCTAAGTAGACCAATTGATAGTTTGGAACGTATGTCCTTAGATGGTGTGTCAAAGGACACACAGGACACATACATATATACACGGTAGTTACTTATAAATAATAAAGCGGAAAGTTCTTCCCACACGAAGGCCACTCAATTAAAGGACTTTAGGCATTGACAACCGTCAGGTTCACGGCCCGTAATGAAGTTGAGTATGGGGAGTCTTAAGTAGGACACTCACTAAAGGACTTATGGGTATTCGGTGCTTGAATTGGTTAAATCAAATCGATGGGCAGTTGCGTTGCGTTGCGTCGCGTTGCGTTGTCTTAATTAAGCAGTGAATGGCTTCTCCACTCACCCTTACCCTCACCGTCACCACCAGCACCACCAGCACCACCCCTTCTTTTGTGTATGCATTCTGTCTACTTAGTTTGGTGATGACTTCAGTCAAAGGATTGCGCGTAATTCCCCTTTTGTTCGCAGTACTCAATCAGCAGCCGCGAATGGTGAATTGTTCAATTGATGAAGCAAATTAACTGAGGCTCCTGTAGGTACGCCCGAAGTGAACTGAGGGAGCACCGAATAACTGGCTAGCCAGCTTGTCCATCGGCAAGGATATTCGCCCGCCAGTCTGTTGTTTGGCTTTCAAAATGTTTACGGCTTTTCCATTGCACTTTGAATATTTCGATTGCGCGTTTCAGCTACAAAATTTAGGCAGTTCCCGTCGACTAGTCGATGATTTTTAAGCACACCCAAGCACCCACACATCCACGAGCCACGCTGATGACTCTCCCACCCACACACCACTCACCGCTCACCGCACACCACTCACCGCTCACCACTCACCACTCACCGCTCACCACTCACCATTCAGCACTCCCAAGCCACACCCCCACTGGAATACGTTGAAGAGCTTAGCGCCCCCCCACGCCTCTGGCGCCTCTAAGTGCTTTGCAATTTTGCGGGAGCTTCAGTAAAATTTACATAAATTTTGTGCGTCAAACGTTGAAATTTATTCGCGCTTGTTATGTAATAATCAGCGACTGTAAATCCTTGCAGCAACCACAACCGGCTCACAATTGTGTCCCCCATCCCCCCCGTGCCAGCCCTTTCGTGCCATTGCCACGGCTATTGGGAGTGCCATTTGGCGGGCGACGCGCTCAGCGCTAATTAAAATTGTAAAAATCAAAGGCGGCGGCAGTCGCATTAAAGGACTTAAAGGATAACAATGGCTGACAGGCCGCTCGGTGGGGGCAATTTGTAATTACGAGTGTGTGCCTATGTGTGTGCCTATGTGTGTGCCTATGTGTGTGCCTATATGTGTGCTTTGATATTAATTATACTTAACATCCTTGAGCGCTTTCACTACAAACACAACCGTTCATGTCACATTAGAATTTCGGGAGTTGGACTCGCAGTTCAGTTGCAGATACAAATAGTTAAATGTATCTGTATCTGCATCTATATCTGTATCTGTATCTGTATCTGTATCTGTATCTGTATCTGTATCTGTATCTGTATCTGTATCTGTATCTGTATCTGTATCTGTATCTGTATCTATATCTATATCTGCATCTGTATCTGTATCTGTATCTGTATCTGTATCTGTATCTGTATCTGTATCTGTATCTGTATCTGTATCTGTATCTGTATCTGTATCTGTATCTGTATCTGTATCTGTATCTGTATCTGTATCTGTATCTGTATCTGTATCTGTATCTGTATCTGTATCTGTATCTGTATCTGTATCTGTATCTGTATCTGTATCTGTATCTGTATCTGTATCTGTATCTGTATCTGTATCTGTATCTGTATCTGTATCTGTATCTGTATCTGTATCTGTATCTGTATCTGTATCTGTATCTGTATCTGTATCTGTATCTGTATCTGTATCTGTATCTGTATCTGTATCTGTATCTGTATCTGTATCTGTATCTGTATCTGTATCTGTATCTGTATCTGTATCTGTATCTGTATCTGTATCTGTATCTGTATCTGTATCTGTATCTGTATCTGTATCTGTATCTGTATCTGTATCTGTATCTGTATCTGTATCTGTATCTGTATCTGTATCTGTATCTGTATCTGTATCTGTATCTGTATCTGTATCTGTATCTGTATCTGTATCTGTATCTGTATCTGTATCTGTATCTGTATCTGTATCTGTATCTGTATCTGTATCTGTATCTGTATCTGTATCTGTATCTGTATCTGTATCTGTATCTGTATCTGTATCTGTATCTGTATCTGTATCTGTATCTGTATCTGTATCTGTATCTGTATCTGTATCTGTATCTGTATCTGTATCTGTATCTGTATCTGTATCTGTATCTGTATCTGTATCTGTATCTGTATCTGTATCTGTATCTATATCTGTATCTGTATCTGTATCTGTATCTGTATCTGTATCTGTATCTGTATCTGTATCTGTATCTGTATCTGTATCTGTATCTGTATCTGTATCTGCTTTAAAAATATTGGAATTAATTTATCGTCAGTTGTTGTTGTATTTAAGTCTGCAGCTGCATCTTTCGGGTGTTTGCGTTTCTATTGTGAGCACACGTATTGTGAAGTGTATGTCCACATACACACACATGTGTAATAACGGGAATTATTCAGAGAATGTAAGAAGTGCTTGTTCACATTTTAAGTGGCAAAATAGTTTACAAAACTGACCAAAAGTTAAATTATTGATGTAACAAGCTTTGAACGCAGAGTCTCAGCTGCACACGCACACACGCACACACGCACACACACGCACACATACAAACACTAGCACACCCATACACATACACGTATTTATAGTCAATTCTCAAGCGAAGCATTCCAATTAATAAGCCAATTTTTCTAAAAAGATCGCAATGTTGGGAAAAGTGAAAAGTCCAAAGCTCCTCCGCTCCTTTGCTATGAAATACAATACTGCCTGTCTGTGTGTGTGTGTGCAAGTGTGCGAAAGTGTGTGTACGTGTGTGTGGCAACAGGTCGAAAGTTTTTAGCCAACTAACAAGTACTGACCGAGACTCAGTTAGCCAGTTGTCAGTTGTTCTTAGCTTTGAAAAGTTTTAATAAACCCGTAAAAGACAATATTTTGCGAGCTCCAAGGACCTCGGACAATAATTTGATTTTATGCGGCGCGAGAGCCACAAGAGCAATTTGTTATGTCTACAAAAGTCAAAGTTCAAGTTAGTTGGCTCTAAAACTGGGCAGTTAAGAAGATTGCACACACACAAACACACACACACACACACACATACCTACTATGTATGTATTTATATATGTATATGTATCGCACAGCTGAGGCTGAGACACAGCTAAGACTCAGATTAGGTGGAATGCAAACATCGTCCAAAGACAAGTAAGTTAACTGCTTTGACCCAATTAAATTAAGCACATGTGCTTGCAAGTGTGTGTGTGTGTGTGTGTGTATAACTCTGCGTGTGGTTAGTATTTGTGTTATGTTCGCACCCCGAAAACGAAACTCGGATACGGCAAACGGTCAACTCTCAGTAGGCATCTTCTTGGGGCGCCAAAGCTAATGACGATAACAGCAACGAGAAGGACAAGAAGTGATTCTCCTGATTACGTTCCACACGCTTGCGTATCTGTCTATTACTGTCTGCATGTGTGTGTGTGCGGGACTTACACACACCCATACGTTTCCACGTACACTGAGCATTATTGTAGCAAAAGACAGCAACGACAGCGACCGACAATTAGTGTTGACAGACATTGCACTCAGGCAAAGCCCCAGAGGAATTTGAGGGCTTGTCCTCTACGCACACCCATACACACACACATAGACACTCCCACATATATATTCACTAAACATTGTCTCGATACTTGTGCAACTGTGTGTGTGTGGGTGAGTGTCGAAGGGTGTTACCGCAATTGCATGTAATTTAAATTTCGGGCATGTGAAAACACAATTTTGCGAGTTGCAATAAAATTCATGTTAGTCTCTGTGTCTGTGTGTCTGTGTGTGTGTGTGTCTTAGTCCTTCGCATAACGGGAGGTACGAGTTATGCTTGCCGGCGGTACAACAGGGCGTATGACTGATATGACAGTCAAACAATGTCAAGACCCAAAAGTTATGCACATCTGAAAGTTGCTTTACTCAACTTAAGTTGAACGATTCGATAATCTCGACCATTAATTAAATTATTAAACACATTGACTAAAATATTTAAGACTAACTCAACAAAGTGTTTTCCCCTAAGCGAGCAGAAATCGTTAAGCACTTGAATTCAATTGAAGTTAATAAAAGTTGATTTTAAGTTGCGAAAAGTAAGCAAAAAATTGAATTGATTGAATCGCAGCCATTTCAAAGTTACAATAAGCGATTAAGTGATTAAACGATTAAAGTGCTTCAAGTTTTTTAGTTTATATAAAAAATTCAAAAATGGCAAAATAATAAGTAATAACAATTAATATAATTAATGCAGTTCAAGAAAAGACGCCCCGAAGTCCCAACTGAAGGCTTTGATTTAATGAGTCGATTTTAAAAAATTTTAGGAAGAGGAAGAGGAGGAAGAGGAAGAGGAAGAGGAAGAGGAAGAGGAAGAGGAAGAGGAAGAGGAAGAGGAAGAGGAAGAGGAAGAGGAAGAGGAAGAGGAAGAGGAAGAGGAAGAGGAAGAGGAAGAGGAAGAGGAAGAGGAAGAGGAAGAGGAAGAGGAAGAGGAAGAGGAAGAGGAAGAGGAAGAGGAAGAGGAAGAGGAAGAGGAAGAGGAAGAGGAAGAGGAAGAGGAAGAGGAAGAGGAAGAGGAAGAGGAAGAGGAAGAGGAAGAGGAAGAGGAAGAGGAAGAGGAAGAGGAAGAGGAAGAGGAAGAGGAAGAGGAAGAGGAAGAGGAAGAGGAAGAGGAAGAGGAAGAGGAAGAGGAAGAGGAAGAGGAAGAGGAAGAGGAAGGGGAAGGGGAAGAGGAAGAGGAAGAGGAAGAGGAAGAGGAAGAGGAAGAGGAAGAGGAAGAGGAAGAGGAAGGGGAAGAGGAAGAGGAAGAGGAAGAGAAAGAGGAAGAGGAAGAGGAAGAGGAAGAGGAAGAGGAAGGGGAAGAGGAAGAGGAAGAGGAAGAGGAAGAGGAAGAGGTAGAGGTAGAGGAGAGGGGAGAGGGAGGAGGGAAGAGGAAGAGGAAGAGGAAGAGGAAGAGGAAGAGGAAGAGGAAGAGGAAGAGGAAGAGGAAGAGGAAGAGGAAGAGGAAGAGGAAGAGGAAGAGGAAGAGGAAGAGGAAGAGGAAGGGGAAGGGGAAGAGGAAGAGGAAGAGGAAGAGGAAGAGGAAGAGGAAGAGGAAGAGGAAGGGGAAGAGGAAGAGGAAGAGGAAGAGGAAGAGGAAGAGGAAGAGGAAGAGGAAGAGGAAGAGGAAGAGGAAGAGGAAGGGGAAGGGGAAGAGGAAGAGGAAGAGGAAGAGGAAGAGGAAGAGGAAGAGGAAGAGGAAGAGGAAGAGGAAGAGGAAGAGGAAGAGGAAGAGGAAGAGGAAGAGGAAGAGGAAGAGGAAGAGGAAGAGGAAGAGGAAGGGAAGGGAAGGGGAAGAGGAAGAGGAAGAGGAAGAGAAAGAGGAAGAGGAAGAGGAAGAGGAAGAGGAAGGGGAAGAGGAAGAGGAAGAGGAAGAGGAAGAGGAAGAGGTAGAGGTAGAGGTAGAGGAAGAGGAAGAGGAAGAGGAAGAGGAAGAGGAAGAGGAAGAGGAAGAGGAAGAGGAAGAGGAAGAGGAAGAGGAAGAGGAAGAGGAAGAGGAAGAGGAAGAGGAAGAGGAAGAGGAAGAGGAAGAGGAAGAGGAAGGGGAAGGGGAAGAGGAAGAGGAAGAGGAAGAGGAAGAGGAAGAGGAAGAGGAAGAGGAAGAGGAAGGGGAAGAGGAAGAGGAAGAGGAAGAGGAAGAGGAAGAGGAAGAGGAAGAGGAAGAGGAAGAGGAAGAGGAAGAGGAAGAGGAAGAGGAAGAGGAAGAGAAAGAGGAAGAGGAAGGGGAAGAGGAAGAGGAAGAGGAAGAGGAAGAGGAAGAGGAAGAGGAAGAGGAAGAGGAAGAGGAAGAGGAAGAGGAAGAGGAAGAGGAAGAGGAACAACACTAACAACACTAACAACAACAACACTAACAACAACACTAACAACAACACTAACAACAACAACAACATTAATTAAAACACTAACAACAACAACAACAAAAACACTAACAACAACACTAACAACAACAACAACATTAATTAAACACTAACAACAACAACTAACAAAAACACTAACAACAACACTAACAACAACAACAACATTAATTACAACACTAACAACAACACTAACAACCACACTAACAACAACACTAACAACTCTATCAACAACACTAACAACAACACTAACAACAACATCAACAACAACACTAACAACAACACTAACAACAACATCAACAACAACACTAACAACAACACTAACAACAACACTAACAACAACATCAACAACAACACTAACAACAACACTAACAACAACAACAACATTAATTAAACACTAACAACAACACTAACAACCACACTAACAACAACACTAACAACTCTATCAACAACACTAACAACAACACTAACAACACTAACAACAAAACAACATTATTAACAACAACACAACAACAACACTAACAACATTACTAACAACAACAACAACAACAGAAAAAACAATAAAGAATCATACATTGTTGTTGTTTTTGTAATGTGAGAAAACAAAAACAACAAGGGAGAAATTTTGCAAGGAAAACCATGGCAAAATTGATAAAAAATCTCAAAAAGGACGATAAATCGGAAGCTATAAGGACGATATTGTATGTCCTTTGGCAGGATTGTAGTCCTTAATGTTCCGGTTCTTATGACACTTTACTTGTCAGGATATGTAAGGATACGGCCGAGATATAACGGTTTTTTTCGTAGCACAAAAATGCTTCTATCTCAGGTCCTGTAAGGACTTTCGTCCTTTTTATAACTGATAATATATGTGGGCCCGTCTCACCTATCTTCATGTGAAAGGACATACCTGATTGTCCTGAAAATGACTGAGATACAGACAATTTAGTGATTTCAGGACTCTTTTTCCTTACTTTGCCCTTCAAAATAATTTTCCCATTGTTGTTGTTTTTTTCTTGATGTTGTTGTTTTTGTTAGTAGTGTTGTAAGTAACATTGTTAGTTTTGTTGTTAGTGTTGTCAGTGTTGTTAGTGTTGTTGTTAGTGTTGTTGTTAGTGTTGTTATTAGTGTTGTTGTTAGTGTTTTTGTTGTTGTTGTTAGTGTTTTCGTTGTTGTATGTTAGTGTTTAGATTAATGTTGTTGTTGTTATTAGTGTTGTTGTTAGTGTTTTGGCTCTTCTTGTTATTCTTGTTAAGAGGAAGAGGAAGAGGAAGAGGAAGAGGAAGAGGAAGAGGAAGAGGAAGAGGAAGAGGAAGAGGAAGAGGAAGAGGAAGAGGAAGAGGAAGAGGAAGAGGAAGAGGAAGAGGAAGAGGAAGAGGAAGAGGAAGAGGAAGAGGAAGAGGAAGAGGAAGAGGAAGAGGAAGAGGAAGAGGAAGAGGAAGAGGAAGAGGAAGAGGAAGAGGAAGAGGAAGAGGAAGAGGAAGAGGAAGAGGAAGAGGAAGAAGAAGAGGAAGAGGAAGAGGAAGAGAAAGAGGAAGAGGAAGAGGAAGAGGAAGAGGAAGAGGAAGAGGAAGAGTGAGAGGTCCCAACTGCATGCATATTGGCTTGCCGACTTAGTTGCTCAGACAGCCACGCCTACACCTAAGCTACGTATTGGGTGCGACAAGGAGAGCAATAGAAGAATTATGAAGTATTTAGCTGCAGGCCATGTAATAAGCCAAATGAACAGTGAGAGAGAAAGAGAAAGAGAAGGAGAGATGGAAAGTAAAATAATGCCTGGAATTCGAGAGACTAATTTTTTGAGCTCGTGGGAAATGTGATTACAACAAGAAATGAAAAACATAATTTAGTAAATATTTTGATTGAATTAATTAATTAATTGCGTGCTTTGTGCCAAACGTGAGGCAGATTATAGGCCTTAGCTGTAAAATGTGTGACTAATGAAACGCCGTTAGTCTGGCTGGTCGTATGATTTTAAATGGCAGGTAATGATTTTAAGTTTAATTGAAATTATACAAAATTTCTCGTCTGCTTCAATTAAAATATTAATTAAATGTTAAATTAAAAAAAAAAACATTTAAAGTAACAAATTAAATCGGAACAAGACTTTGTAGTGGAAACTCGAGTAGTTAAGCGACTGATTGATGGAGCAAGTTAGCCCCATGATATGAAATTCCAGTGTCATGTGGCGGGTCCTTGTGAACAAGGACAATCATTTAATTGCCTGCAAACTGGACGGTTTACGGATCAACATAAACTGTCAATGAAGTGGCATAGCGGACAACATTCCGCCAAGAAATTGAGAGCTTTGTAAGGAGCGGTCTGTAGGGTCAAGCTTTCAAGGTGTAAGGGCAACAATGCCAACGGTTGACAATAGAAGAGGAGCCCCATGGTCAATGGGGGGTCAGGAGGTGGGGTGATGTGCAAAAAATTGTAGAATGGGAGAATGAGAGAGATGGGGGAGAAGGTGGAGAGGGTGGAGCAGTTCAGTTGCAGCTGAACTTTCAGCTATTGTTATTTATGGTATATGTATGAGTGAGTGCATGTGTGTGTGTGTGTGTGTGTGTGTGAGTGTGTGTGAATGCGTATCCATAGGTAACAGACCAACATGAAGCTTTGCAGCTGGCGCTGTGTGTTGAATGGCCGCAAACACAGCCGCAGCTCCGTCCACAATCTTTGGCCGCCTAATGAGGCAACGGGGCAACAATAAGCGCTTTCAGAGAAGCAACGGCGACTGCAGCAGCAGCAACACATGACACACGAAGCTTAGGAAGAAGAAGAAGCAAAGGTAACAACAACAACAATAACGATAAGAAGCTCAGGTGAGGCCACAACAATGGACATCCAAAGGGCAAAGGCAAATATGCTTAAAGCGTGGTCGATGGGCGTAAACGCAAGCGTTTGGCTAATTTGTGTGTACTTGTATCTAAGTGTACGTGTCTCTGTATGCGTGCATCAGAGTGTGTGAATGTAAATGGGTGAATGTGTATGTGTGTGTGTGTCTAGGCTGCATTAATGAAGTGCAAATGCCAACGATGTGTCTCTGCTTTGCTCGCAGTTGCGATGTTTATGCCATGGAAATCATCGCTACGGATGACACACTTTAAAGAACTCCCAGAGCAGCTGAGCGTATGTGTTGTGCACAGTTAAGTTGGCTGCGGATGGGGGTGTAAATTGACACACAGTCTCATTTACACGTCGAACTTATGGAATGCATTAAAGGCGAACACTTGGAAAATGGAAAATGTGAAGGGACGGCCTGAAATGACTTTAATATAGACACTCACTCACTCCTAAGCTATATGTGTGTGTGTGTGTATGTAGGTGTGTGTTACGATTTGAATGCAACTGTGTGGGTATATATGAGTCCTGTCTGTGATGTGTCTTCCTCCTGTTACTCAGCAAATGGTAAAAAGCGTTGCTTTCTTTTGGTCAGCGTCAATTTGCAATTGAAAAGAATGGAAGCGGTTGCACGCTCGTAACCATAGCTCATAGCTCATATATGTCAGTGGCATGCACACACACACACACAGACACATACAGACACACAGACACACACAAGCACCCACACACGCCTTTAAACAAAGTGGCACAAAAATGACATTACACAAAAAGGGATTTATTTAGTTTATTTGCTGTATATCAGCAGCCATAACTGTCAAGTGTTTGTTGCCAGAGCGCAGAGTGAATGAGAGGGAGAGGGAGAGGAAGAGGGAGAGGAAGAGGGAGAGGAAGAGGGAGAGGAAGAGGGAGAGGAAGAGGGAGAGAAAGAGCAAGAGTATAGCTGTATGTATGTGTGTGTGTGTGTGTGTGCAGCAGCCACTATTACAACTACAGGCACAACAACAACTCCTACATCTAGAGCTTTGCTGCATGGCGGCCATCATCATCAATCATTTTGATTTGCGCTAAAAACTATGCAATGCCACACACAAACGCACACGCACACACATGCAGATATAAATACATATATGCAGAGACACACTTATACGATAACATACAGTTGCATCAAAAAGCAAAGCACACAACAACAACAACCACAACAACAACAACTACAACAACAACAACAGCCAAAAGGAGGAGCACAGGGAGTGCATGTGAAATGACAACAACATTTCATGTCGACAAGTTGCATTCGCATTTCGCTGCTCTTCCTTCTGTCCACCCTACGCATTGGGCTGCATCGACTACGTGATGCAATTTGCCACCTTCTAGAGGAAGCTCTGAAAGGTGATAAACTGATGTATCCAGTGTCATCATTTGTACATTACCACACATCTGCTTTATGTAGGGATGACTTTAAATGATGACTTTAGGTGATGATGATGTTTAATGATGATGGCGTTTGATGGTGATGATGATGATGATCAATGATGTTAATAGCTTAATATATAAGAGAGCTCATCATTCGAAATGTTGTCTCGGAATGAAACTGATGTATGTGACGAAGCTGATGTCTATATATATGATTGATGATTTACAAGTTCAATCATCACATTCGATAATATATGATGTATGATATATGATGTTTGATATATGATGTATGATATATGATTTATGATATATGATGTAAGGTCATATTATGTATGAGATATAATGTATGATATATGATGTACGATATATTCTATGTAATGTATGATATATTATGTATGATATATGATGCATGATATATTCATATGTCATGTATGATATATGATGAATGATATATGATATAAGATATATGATGTATGACATATAATATATGATATATGATGTAAGATATATGATGTATGATATATAATATACGATATATGATGTAAGATATACAATGTATGATATTTAATATATGATGTATGATGTATGATAATATATGATATATAATATCTGGCTATGATATATAAAATATCGATGTATGGTTGATAATGTTGAATGATGAATAATGATGAAATTAAATGATGATCTTCAATAAAAACGTTTTAAGTTATGATGTTTTATTCAAAGATCCAATAATGATGTTCATCGATGACATTTGATAATGTTTCATTATTTTCATTAAGCATCATTTTGCTTTAGTTCATTGAAAAAAATTTGATGTTGTGTGATGTACGATGTACGACACTTGAAGCTGATGCCTTCTGGGAACTTTCGATCTGAGGATGATAATGATTTATATTGAGGTTCCAGATGAATGATGTTTGACCATGAAGATCAATCATCACGGTTGTTGCGGGTTTGGAGTTGCCAGGATAGCCCCAACAATTGACATCCTGCAGGGTATTCGCTGGTCGCATAGTGTCCTCCCTTTGAATAACTTATATGATTTTTTTTGTATATTTGATGCATTTAGTAAGTATTTTCCAGTTCTTTGTTTTGTTTGTGACTTAGCAAATGCATTTCCATGAAAACACGCATAAAGTCCGTCCAAGCACACACAATCACACACACACACACACACACACACACACACACATGCCTAGTAAGTATGCATACTATATGCATGCATTAGCTTTAACTACTCGAGCAGTTAACAGATGAGGGAGGGGGTGTGTGTGGGTTGTGTGTGGGTTGTGGGTGGGTTGTGGGTGGGTTGTGTGGGAGGCTGTGCGGGTAAAAGTGGATAGAAATGTGTATGTGACCAAATGGGAAGGTGGTGACAGTAGAGGGGTGATGGTCGGTGGGGTAAGGTCATGACTGGCAAAAATATTTTAACGGCTCGCTCGTAAAGCTGCTTGTCAAATAATTTTGCAGTACTTTAAGCATATTGCTCGCCGACTGCGGATACCCTATTCCCTATCCCTATCCCTATCCCTATCCCCATCCCTATCCCTTAAATCTTATCCCACCCCGCCACCCACCATACGGTACGCAGCTGCGTGGCGTATAATGAAATTTTAATTAAGCTAAAGAAGCAGCAGCAGCAGCAGCGAGAGTAACGACACCAACGGCTCCGACGGCTCCAGCAGCAGAAGGCCTTTAATTTAATTTATAATTACATGCATCCACTCGCAGGACACGGCGAGTATTAATGTGCCACTTGCACCTTCAATGTCTCACAATCCCGTCCCGAAATTGGTTGCGCGATGAGGGGGAAGGTGGGCAGTGTACAGGTGATAATGCATATGCCATACTGCTCATACACCACCTACCACCCACCAACACCCACCAACACCACCCACCACCCACCACCAACCAACCACCGCCCGGTGCTCTACGCTGACCCACTTATGCGAACCAATTAAAGGACATTTGCGGAAATCGTCGGTCATGCGAATGGCAACTGTAAGCGACAGGACCTACAGTTGGCAGTCAGTAAAGCGAACGAGCAAACAATCAAGTGAATGCGATAAATGAATATGAAATGAATTACAGAACAAATGAATGCCGCATTGAGCGAATGAATTGAATGAATCACCTTCTTGGCCCAGCTCAGCTGTTGGTCGCCTTTGTCTGCTGACCTTGCCGACAAAACCTGACCTCTTCTCTCCTTGTGCTCCCATATTCTTACCTTCTCATTTCATTCATTCCCTTAATTTCTTCCCTTTTATCACTTCTTCATCTTGCATTTACTTTTCATATTCCTTTCATTCCTTCAATTAAATTCCTCTTTACTCGTTTTCAATTCTTTGGATATTTTCTACTCTCTTTCTTCTCCTTTATCTTCCAGTTCTTCTTTTTCCTTCTCTTTCTCTTTCTCTTTCTCTTTCTCTTTCTCTTTCTCTTTCTCATTCTTAAAATGAAAGCATAATTTAAGCTAGAGACTCAGTCGGGACCTTCTCGCTGTCTCACTCTCTATCCCTCTCTCCGGATTTCTCTCTATTTCTCTTTCTTCTTTCATTTATATATTTCTCTCTCTTTCATTCTCTTTCTCTTCACCTTTGTCCCTATTTCTTTGTTTCGCCTTGTCCCCTTCTCTCTGGCGCATTCACTGAACCTTTACCCACATCTTGTCTTTCCCCCTCCCCATTCCTACGACCTTTGACCACCCACCCCCCATCCATCGGCACTAATCTCGCGGACAAGGACAACGCATCGGTGAAATGCAGCCTGCGGTTCGGTAAAGCGTTTCGCTTTCGCTTAAAACTTTCTAATAATTTCTATTTGAAAGGCAGTCCCAAAGTTGTGCGTGGTGTGCGCAACTGTCATATTTCATAACTCACAAAGACAGGGGAGACAAACAAAGGCGAAGGACAGCGTGGGAAAGAAATATAGTGAGGTGCTGTGGGTGGGGCTATGGGGGTGGGGAGATGGGGAGGATGGGAAATGTAGCTGGTATGGGGGAAAAAGGACATGGGCCAGGCGTTGGAGCCTGTCTGTGTATAATTACATGGTTCAACTGTCACGGCGGAAAACAAATAAATGAGTTTCGCTCGGGAAAACTTTTACCATGGACGGGGGGTGGTTCCCCGCTCCCAGCAGCAGCAGCAGTGGCAGCGGCAGCGGCAACAGTCGTAACTTTGACAATTCGAAATTCAGAGGTTCCAATGCAATGCCATAACGAAAGAGAGAGAGAGAGAGAGGGAGAGAGAGGCGGGGAAAGAATGGGTGCGTTAGTTGGATAAAGGGGGTGGGTGGGGGAAAGGGTGGGGGTGAAACGCAATGCACTTTATGGCCATTGATCGGTGCACATGCATCAATACTCGATACGCATTCATTTTGATGACCTTTTCGGAGGAAAAGTTTTACGATTCCGAAATGTTTGGAAAACTTTGTTGCCATATCGTCATATGTGACCTGGTGGATTGTCGTCAGATGGGCGTCGGCTGGGGCGTCGGATGGGCGGCACATGCCATCAGCTTGACAATTAAAAGCCAGACAATAAATTTATCCAAATATTAAGAACTTGGAGCGCTCCACAAATCGATGGGGCCTCGCATCGCCGTCGACTACCGACTACCGACTACCTGCCATCCGAAATGAATTCAGATTGCAATTCCTTTGAATTATACGCATCACCAAACTATGATTTCTCTCATGAAATATTAATGTCGGCAGGCGACATTTGATATTTTTCGGACTCTGCTCTGCTTGCTTTTTTCCGAATGTGCGGGTGATGATGCAAAGGCAGAGAACGGAGAAAGAGGAAGAAGTGCGAAAGGAAGAGGTGCAAAGTGGTGGGGAGATGTGTGGGCGGTTGGCTCAAGTTTCGAAGGCGAGTCTGAGAGGTTGCTGTTCGCTGTCTGACCGTGTATCTGTCTGTATGTATATATATATGTGTGTGTGTGTATCGTTGTCGGTATCCGTGTCTGTTTCTTTGTCTGCGTTCGTGTCCGTGTCCATCTCCGTGTCCCTGTCCGTGTCCGTGTGCTAAAACCAAGCCAGGGCCAACTTCGTTATCATTGTCAACAAGCCATTGAGTCAAGTCCGCTGTGGCCCGTTTCCGTTGCCCCTCGACGTTGGTGGCAGCGCATTCCTTGGTCCGCCAATGCGTCCGTCACCGAACCAAACACCCCCCTCCCCACCCCACACACACAGACACACACACTATCCCAGTGCTTCCCCATCGGTGCCACGTTCCTTCATTGCCGGCATAATCAGAGCAATTCCAAAGTTGTGTCTGTCAAAAGGCACAAAATGTGGCCATCCGTGGACGTCGTCCAT
Organism: Zaprionus lineosus; assembly: GCA_035044505.1. NCBI lineage: Eukaryota > Metazoa > Arthropoda > Insecta > Diptera > Drosophilidae > Zaprionus > Zaprionus lineosus. Next base: position 40,143 of record JAWNNX010000267.1, read on the forward strand.
GCTCGTCGCTGACATTTCTTCCTCTTTCATCTCCCCTCTTGACCTTCATCTCCGCCACTCCCCTTCATCTCTTCCATCACTTTGTTCCAGTTTACGCTCTATTTTTCTGTTTTCTCTTTCATTCCCATTCTCATTCCCATTCCCTTTCCCATTTCTATTCTCATTCTCATTCTCATTTCTTAAGTTTTTTTCTATTTATTGGCTTTTTGTTTTGCTCTCTTTTTGTGTTGGCACTTCCTTTTTGACACCGGCGTTCCGCTACGTTTCACGGCTGTTGTACCTGCTCGTCCTTTGTCCCCTTTCTCCCATCCCCCCACCTGTCACCCTGCCACGCGTGCTGCTCGGCAGTCGCACGTCTCTAAGCCTCGATTCAGCATTCAGTTTTTGGTGTCTATCAATGCCAGTGATTCGCCGTCTGTTGTCTACCGTCTGCCACCTGCCACCTGCCGCCTGCCACCTGTCGTTTGCCGCTTTCCGCCTTTCGTCTGCTGTCGGCCACCTATCACCTGGCGAACTGCGAGCTGCCACCCATCGCCCCGCCGGAAAATGTGAATTTATCACACGAGCACGTACGCATATTTTCTATGCGCCAGCAGCGGCGATGTCCTTTTTCTTTTTTCGGGTGTGTATTTAAGGATGCTGCGAGGGGCAGGGCAGGGCAGCAACAGGGGTGCTATGGCTGTGGCTGCTGGCTGATGGCGGTGGCAGGTAACGGTAGTGCTGCCAAAAAGTGGCACGATTGCTTCATGGCAAACGTCGTTATGCTCAAGTGCCGCACACAGATTAGTTAATATTCTGCATTCCACATTGAATGTGTGTCGGGGTCAACGGCAACGGTCGCCAATGGTCGACCTGCTTATCTTTGCTGCTGCACGTGCTCCAAGCAGTTCTCAACTGATGCTGCCACCCATCGCGCCATCCCGCCATCCCGCCATCCCGCCATCACGGCATCACGGCATCGCGCCACCAACGTCCGGCATACCCATACCATTCCACTTACTACCATCTCCATCCGCCGCATGCCACCGCACAGCAAACGTGCACTCAAATCGTGAATTTGAATGTCTTAATTGCATCCTGTTTGTGGCAAATTCACTTCTGCAACAATTAAAAGCCAATTTTGTTGCGCGCTGCGACAACTGCGACAGCTGCGACAGCTGCTCCTGCGCTTTGGGGTTTCTAATCAACGCAACGGGCGGTGGCAGCCACCACCAGCCAAGCAGCAAAGGAATAGAAAGTCCTGCCAATGTCGTCCTTTTCGCAGCTCTCTTTTATTTCCGCTGCGCGACAAAAATTCCCAGACATTTGCAAAAATTTCAACCTCCACTCGCATCTAGAACAACGAATTTGAATACCCTGCGAATTACATCGAATCCTCAAAGCAGATTCTCAGCTGTGAAAGTTCAAAATTAATAAAAGATTCGATTCCGAGTATCGAGATCCTTGACATTATTCAAAAATATTGTTTAAATCAGCGGAGAAATCCAAATGAAATACACAAATTGAAATTTTGCTCTTAAATTTCGTGGGGAAGCTGAGACTCCCGCGACGAGTGGAGTTGGCGAAATGTAACGGTAATTGAAAAACCACCCCCTCACATTTGTAAGCAGGAGTCACAGCTTCCCCAGGACTCCTCAAGCCACGTTATTCGTTTCCTGGACAGGAAGAACAGCTGCACCAATGGCATCCTTTTTGGCCGCTGCGGTCGCTAATTACATTTCGCTTCAAGGTGGCAGGTGGAGCCTTGGAATGGGTTTCAACTGTAGTTCGTGGTGATCAGCAGGGGATCTGTGTCCTCCGTGAAGTCATCCGTATTGGGAGAGCTTTGGCGATGGCAATGTTGCGGCAGGCCACGGATACCATGGATTGCTGCTCTATCGAGGATGTCATCGGCCGGAGGTTCTTCGCACGCTTTTGGAGGCTGAAACCTGAAGCTCTCGATGGACGCATTTTGATTACCGACCAACGCGGACGTCGTGGGCACCCAAACGAAGGGGCGGGTCTGCAACACATCCTGTCGGTGCATGCGATTAGCACGACAAATGAGACCCACTGATGTGCCATACTTGAGCGCCAGGATATTCAGAGTGTCCTCGCTGCTTACCCGATGACTGAGCCACAGCTCAGAGCCGCTCCAACCACAGCCTAAAAGATTAGGTGCATCCTTTGGACGCAACAATGTCTCCTTGCTCTCTCTGTCTGCCATTAATGGAGAAAGCGGAGAGTGAAAGAGAAAGTGAGAATAGGATAAAATAATATAAGAGCCTAACAGTTGAATTATTTTAACTTTAACTCAACAATGTTTCAAATGTATCAAATGTTCGAAATGTTTGTTATTTTTTATTAGAAATATTTTGTTCTTCTTCTTGAAACTTAAGGCCAACTCGATGCGTACATCATTATATTCACATACTTGGCTGCACAGCCCCCTCCACTCCTCACTCCTCACACAGCACTCATCCCTTTTCACAATCCCAAATCACTTCACATGCACTCGCATTCCAAGTCCCCCAGCGGAGCCTCCGCTGCGTATACGTAATCAACTCTCAGCGTCTCTCACATCAATGAGTTCCCCTTTTTGAGGAAGTCAGTGGAATTCAAATGCAAATGAAAGTCAAATCATGGGACATAAACTAGGGATTACTTATCCAGAGAATACTGTAATTTCGCTGGTAAATTATAAGCCCAAAGTCACGCTCGAATGCAAGGATATTAATGGAAGGAGCAGCTCAAGATTGCGCGAGGCAATCAATAGAAATCCCTCAATATTTGATACTCATTTTATTATTATTATTTTTATTATTATTATTATTATTGTTATTATTATATTTAATATAAATATATACCTTATTATAAGGAATTTATTATAATCCATCTGCCTTCTTCCTGCGCGTCCTGCCCATGTGTGAAATTCCTTCAGTAATGCGAAAATAATTTTACCTTCAAATTTTGCTCCTTATTTAGACTTTTCTGTGGAATCCTTGGCATCTAAGGAAGAGGAGAGGTCCTTATTTCCTTGTCATTTGTATTTTTATATTTTGATTTTTACCTAATTTCTTGTATTTCTTTATATTTAATTATTTTTAAGTTTTTTATATATAATCAGAAAATGTACAGAGCTTTCCAGGCTCTTATATTTTTAAAGGATTTCAAATGAGGACAAGAATTTTGAAAATTTATAAATAATAACTAGTTCCTAGTTTTGTTCTCTTTTTTTTATTTCTCTTTTAAGCTATTTTCCTTTATTTAAGCCATTTTCCCTCTCTTTCAGTACAAAGTCCCAATCGCCATATGCGACTCGTGTCCCGTGTCCCGTGTCCTGTGTCCGTGTGGCTTTCCTTTAAAATATGCGAAATTGATTTAGGAAACCTGAGAAGCTGCCAGGCGATTGTTGTATGAGAATGAAAACGATTTCTTTTCAATTTTCCTTCATGTATTTCTTTTTTACTCTGTGGGCCTAAGGGGGGAGATTATGCGGTAAGAGTGTGGGGGGGGTAGGGGGAGACCCCGTGTTGGGGGTAATCTAGTGTGAAGGCGTTTGACGACGAACCAATTTGAATGAATTTGATATGACATTATTATAGGTTATAGGACGATGTAGCCAAGCGTGTGCGTGTTATGTGTGGTCTGTGTAATGGTGTGTGTGTGTGTGCGTGTGAATGTGTGTGTGTGTTGTTATGGAACCAGAAATATGAATTTAATACCAAATTATAGGCATTGCTTTGTATTGATCTGAATACAATTTACCCGTTCAAAATAACTTGCAAAAGTGTTCAAAAATAACAAGCATAGGCAACGGCACACACACACACTCACACACACACGCACACACGCACGCACACATAAGCCTAAATATACACTGAACGGTATTGAGTTAGAGCACAGAAATGTGACGCCAAAGAAAGGACACATCGACTTTAGTTTGTTGCAAAGTAAATTTAAAATATCAAAGGGACAGGACTTGCTTTAGTTTTGTATCCTTAAATCCATTCGAGTTTTGTTGCAAGGACTCGACTTATAGTTACTTATATTTTTGGCTAATAATATCTTATGTGTGATGACCAGGAAAATATTTCCTGGAATTATTTGGTAAGATTAAGGTGGGGAGATCCTTTCAAAGGCTCATTTGTTATTTCTTTCCCCTTCATGCCTGTGTCCTTGAAGACGCTGAACTAAAGAGCAGCACTGATGACAGATACCTCGCCGTATACTGTTACTGCATCTGTTATTTAAGGACGACGATGAAGGACATCCTGTTTAATAAGTCCATGGGTTCAATTTCTGTGCTCCTTTCGGCATAGCTGAATATAGGTTCCTTTCACTTGAAATATTATTAAGAGCATAAAGGTCCTTTTGCACGTTGAAAATTATAATTTTCAAACGAGTGAAATTTTATGGCCAGGATGAAAAAGATCTTGATTGATTTGATGGTCGATCCTTTGAGAGCTAAAGCAAGATTTTTTTATACTTCATAGGATTGGTCTTCAATGTCCTTAAAGGGTAATTATTTTGATCCGCCTGAGGACTACTATATCTATGATTGGGTCTTGGGCAACCGCTGCAAGGATAAGGTGGAAAAATATCGTTTCTCCATATTTCCTGCCAACTACAGCTCTAATTCTCTGAAT
>JAWNNX010000269.1:0-23178 GCA_035044505.1 Zaprionus lineosus
ATTTTTTTTTGTTATTGTTATTGATTTTTTTTTTGCTTTTCTATTTTTTTATTTTTCATTTTTTTTTTTTTGTAAAAAAGGGAAAAGGAGCTATTAATGTTTCACTTGTGTAAAAAATAATAGTTTTGCCAATGTGTCAATTTTAGTTAGGGTTAGTAAGATAAAATTAGAAGTATGAGGAAAATTTCCTTTTTATTTTTTGTAAAAGCCAGTAACTGGTTTGTTCCTTTTATCCTGGAAGGTACCTTGGGATTCACAGGATTGGAATTGTAGTTATACTACAACGTTACTGTAGTGAGATTTTGCTTTTACACAGTGGATGTAGAAGTAATCCTGGGGACGTACCCTTTAGGATTTTTCAGCTTTTCCACGTGTTTTATTATAATTTTTCCTTTTTTTCTAAAAGGAAAACGGTGCTGCACACCAAAACGAAAATATGCACTTTTTTACCATCTTGGCACGGTGGGAGTCTTTTCACTGAGGACACCTCCTTCGCGTATCCTTGTTTGGTCCGACGAAGAATTGAAAACTATTTCCACCCCTCGCGCTTAAAGGACGTTTTTCTTTATCGCGCGTCGTCAGGTCCCTCCTCGGGCGCCAGTTAAGTTTTTTTATATTTTTATATTTAAAAAAATTAACAAAGTCAATTTTTTAAATTGTGCATCGTTTATTCAGTTGAAAATTTTAGACTAATCTTAATACTAAGTCTGGGTTCCCTACCTAACCTCCGTACGCTGGCAGCGAAGTCCAACGTCTTGACGGCGGTTCTAATTCCAGGTATTCAAAGAGCTACGTGTGCTAATTGAACACCTGCGCTTCATTGGAATTGGTGCACGTTGATCGGCTCGTGCAGAAAGTGGTTCAGATCCTAGGCTTGCACTTTCTTGAATTGATGTGCAGTTGCTAGGCTTGCACTTCCTTGTGTCAATGACTTTATCGAAGTGTGGAAAACTCCCTGCCAAATGTAACCCACTAAATTTAACAATTGCCTCGCAAGGGCAGATCTTAAATACCCGTCCAGCAACTTAAAAAAAAAAAAAAAAATTTTATTGTCACTTGATTATGCATTTCAGAATTTCGTATGGGAAACCTCTCCTGTACATATTTGTCTTCATGTATATGGAAAAATTTCCCTTCTGTTTTCATGTATATGTGTATTTACCCATATATATTTGTGTTTCAATATATCATACATATTATTTTAACATGTATATTTTAAGTAGCCTGCCACGTTACGCTGTGGCATATTGTAGTTGCGCGCATAAGTAACAAATAACAAAAAAAATAGATTTAAAATATCTTTAATCATGTAATGCTTGTGGGTATACAAATTTCTCCTTTCTCCATTCTTGGCGTAAATATAAAGATTATCTGGTATTCTAATACTCCATTCAAATCTAGACCACACAATTCTAGGAATTGACCTTGAACTTTGTTAATTGACATTGCGAACGCCAAGCGAATGGGAAACTGCCATCTCATGAATTGATTATTATAATTGACTGCTTGATCTGCCTCCACAACGGTTTCTGTTGACTTACATATTATTTCCCGAGTTTCTGTCCTGGATTGGATTACATGAATGAGTTGGTAGACATTTTTGTTCTTGGCGGCAAGAATAACTCATTTAATAAGTCAATCGTGATTCCTAATTGATTCGGATATCAGGGAATACTTCCGATTACATAAATTACAGAAATTCTTGAACAATTGTATTTTTCTCGTCGTCTCATTGACTAGCAGCTTTCAATTCGCAATGTCCATTAACTGTCGTAAGAATACGTCGGCTGAATCATCGAACTGCAACGGGACCCACATATTCTTAGTCAACTGTAATGTCCGTACATGTCGCTACAATGTAAAATATTTTAGGCAACCAATTATTTCGTCCGCTGGTGTCGATTGAGAAATCACAGGCAACGTGTGCCTGAAATTTTTCTCCCTAAAAATCCCCATTTATCCCAAACAATGAGTCTACATCTTTGCAATAGTTTTTTAATGCCAGATGCTCTGGAAATGTTGCAAGTAGGAGTCTCGATGATTTGCTTGCTCAACGACAAGTTCAGCGCTTAATGAGCAACCTTTCACCGGATAATAATTTCGCAGCGATTTCTGATGAAACAAGAGTTAAAGCTATGTCGCTGTTAAATTGAACCGTAACCAATATCAATGTAATGAGGAATGTTTTTTCCGTACAGCCAGGAGCATCCAAAAAGAAGACGCCTATAGCCCCGCCATTTATCATTTGATAACATGATCGTTAATCATTTTTTGTCCATAGTTCAACTTGATAATGTACGAATTGACATATGACTGGAGATCATCACTGTTGAAATTCTGCTCACGACGGAAATCCACATCAAATGTTGCAGTCGTAGTTCGGGCAAATTTTGTTGCCATTTATGAATGAAAGAGCTTAGCATCACAGCTATCAGTTAGGAAGCAAGCATTGTCATAAAAATTTAAAGGCGATTCCTCATTAGCAAATCACTTTAATATATTTGATGATTTAATGACGGAGTTAATTGCGTTAAGAGCAAAGTGCGAGGAAATGAATAAAGTTTCGCATTCGCTTATTACATTGCCTTCTACTTATGATAGCGTGGTAACTGCTATTGAAACTTTATCAGAGAAGGATTTAAGACTTGCATCCGTAAGAAATCGTCTTTTTGATCACGAAATAAAACTAAAAAAAGCAAGTAAAGACACAAGTACCAAAGTTTTATAAGCAGAAGTTCAAAATCAGCAGTAGTGATAAAAGAAAAAAAGTTTTTAAAGGCAAAACAAAGTTTAGGAACTTCAAAAACACCGTAAGATCAAATATTAAGTGTCGCCATTGTGATAAATCAGGTCACATTAAAAAAGATTGTTTTACTAGGAAAAGACTTCAAAAGCAAAAGGGCGAAAAGCACAAAGTAGTTTCGCTTTTATGACCGGAATTAATTTTGGATTGACTAGAAAAGAAAGTACTTCATTTATTCTTGATTCTGGGGCTTCTGATCATATACTCATTATTTTGGAATTACCAATCAAAATCGCAATAACGAAACGCGATATTTTTATCAATGCAACATCTAAGGGCATCGTACGACTACAAACTATTATTGGGGCGGAAATAACTTTAGAAAATGTTTTATACTATGAAGATATTCCCCACAACTTACATTCCGTTATGCGTATGCAAGATGCTCGATTGTCAATTAAATTTGACTCAGAAGATATCAAAGGAATGCGAAATGGTTTTATTATCATGGAAGGTATGTGTTTGGCTGCTGAGCTTTTTCAGCAGTCCTTCTTTATTGAAAAGAAGATTTATTTATTTGAATTTACAATATTTTCACTTGCTAGAAAGGCGCTGTGATAGTGCTCCGGTTGCTATGACTCGTACCCAAGAAGTGTCTGCTCAGCCGCAGCCACATGGAAGCTACCCAATTTGGCAGCTTCGGCTGATCAAGCTGGCAGAAGAGAGGCAGCCGATATGACCGCCCGAACATACGGTCTCGGCTGCAGTCTCTTTGGCCACTGGAAAGAATGGGTACTCATCACTTGCAGTCGACAATAGCGCCCTTTTGGCTGCTTCGACTGCAAGTGCATGCGCACCGGATCACTATTACAGCAGCGCTCTTAATCTATATTCTAGGGAGGGAGCAGCCGGTATGGATAGTAGGGCTGCATAACCAAACATACTCCCCCCGTTGGAAGCTGTAAGCTTTCGACTTACTCCAGTTTGGTTTCAGACCCTTTTAGTTCCGGTAGTTGCGGCGGAACTAGGAACGTGGCTGGCCAATCGCTGCGCTCGCCACAAAGGAAACTTGGTCCATTGTGCCACAACTTGAAGCCCACCAGCTCGCTAGGCAAACATCCTCTGGATAGGATATCAGCAGGGTTCTGCGTAGTGGGTACGTGGTGCCATTCCAACCCCGCAGTCAACTCCTGAATGACTGCAATTCTATTGGCAGTGAACACCTGAAACCGGGAGGGTTCATCACGAATCCAGGAAAGAACCACAGACGAGTCCGACCAGCAGTAAAAGGGGCAGGAGAACAGCTTCATTTGCTGCACCTCATTGATTAGTTTAGCCAACAACACGGCGGCACAAAGCTCCAGCTTAGGAACTGATATTGTCCTTAAGGGGGCCACGCGTGACTTTGAGCACAACAGCGTTGCCTTCCTTAGCCCCTTTACCTTGGACACGACATAGAGGCATCCGCCATAGGCCGCACTGCTCGCGTCGCTAAAACCATGAATTTCTATGACGTTGCCTGGCACGCCTGCAACTCGTGGGAATTTCATGTTTTCGGCACCGTTTAGCCCTTCAAATATTTTCAGCCATTGTGACGCAAGGGCCATAGGCAAGCTTTCATCCCATTCTAGCTTTTCTTTCCACAGCTGCTGCATAAAAATCTTGGCCTTGGTTATCACGGGACAGATCAATCCTGGGGGATCGTACAAACGAGCGATCGTGGAGAGGACAAGGCGCTTAGTACACTTACGAGAGTCCGATGGCGTGGAAAATGAGAATCTTAAATTGTCTGCAGCTGGATCCTATGCAAGCCCAAGTGTTTTCGTTATTTCACTGCCATCGTCAAAAATCAAGAAGGTGTCCCTTGCTGATTCAGGGATTTCATTCAAAACGGCCCTGTCGTTGGAGCACCATTTTCGCAGCTCAAAATGTCCTTTTGACAACTCGTTTGTTGTGTTGCCACCAGTGATCAGATCATCCACATAAAAGTCGCGCATCAATACGTTGGCTCCAATTGGATGCGTGGACCCTTCGTCTATGGCTAGCTGCTGCATGGCTCTAATAGCCAAATACGATGCAGGCTTTGTTCCGTACGTGACTGTATCGAGCTTGTATATCCGCAGCTCTTCTTTGGCTGAGTCACGCCACAAGATACACTGCAAATAGGTGTCAGGATCCGTGACTCGAACGCAACGATACATTTTACAAATATCGCCAGTTAGCGCGACATCGAAAGTCCGAAAACGCAACATCGTGGAGAACAGTTTCGGTTGAATGGTGGGACCAGCCATAAGGGTGTCATTTAACGAGTATCCTTTGCTAGAGCGAGCGGAGCCATCAAAGACAACACGAAGTTTGGTTGACGTGCTGTCCTTCTTAAGTACGCAATGGTGCGGTAGAAAGAATTTACAGTCTCCGCGGCGCTCCTTGGTAACGAGGGACATGTGTTTTAATTTGACATACTCATTTATGAAATCTGTGTACTGACTCTTTAGGTCTGGATGCCGAGCTAGTCTTTTCTCCAAATTCAGGAACCTGCGCACTGCCTGTGTGTAGGAGTCTCCAAGTACGTTTGGGCTGATCTTCGGTGGCAGGCGCACTGAGTATGATCCGTTGGCCAGTCTAGAAAAATTGGATTTAAAATGATCCTCACATTCGCGCTCCTCCTTGGAATACTCAGTGGCGCAGTCAGCAATCTCTTCGGTTTCCCAAAATTTTCGCACAATTGTGTCTAAAGGGGTGCCTTCTTCTATATCAAGATTGGCTAGGACTTGTCCATGAAGTGCGTGCTTCCTTTCTGGCTCGGAGCCACCTCCAGCAACAATCCAGCCAAGCCGTGTCTTCTGAAGGATGGGTTGCTCTGGTAACAGCTTGATCTGCCCAACACAAATCAACTCAAAAAATAGGCCTGCCCCAAGCAGTAAGTCAACCCGCGAGGACTTGCAGAACTCAGGGTCTGCCAATTGAATGTTGGACGGAATACTCCATTCCGACGTATTCACGCTGACGCAAGGCTGGTGGTCAGTTATATTTGGGGCGACAAGGGCTGTGAGATTAGCGGTGTAGCTGGAGGCGTTGGATTTGATGCACAGGCTTATGGATGCACCTTCGGATTCGAAACTTGCTGCCCCGAGTCCAGATACATGTACGTCAGCCTTTTTCCTTTTTAGCTGCAGGTTCTGCGCCATTCTTGAGCTGATAATGTTGACCTGAGACCCACTATCAAGGAGTGCTCGGCAGGGAATCCATGATCCGGAGCGGGTTTGAGCCTGCACGACTGCTGTCGCCAAAAATACGTGGCTCTGGTTTTTGTTAGCCAATAACGTAGTGCTGTGCGGCGCTTCTGGGTTTGAGCTTGTCGAGTTTGCCGTCAGTCTAGGCTCAGCAGATGACCCAGAGGCTTGCGCAGGAAACACTGCGGCTCCACGATGAAGCAAGCTATGGTGCCGTCTGCCACAAAACTGGCAGGAACTAGCCACACAGCCTTGCGAAGCGTGGCCCGGGCCCAGTTGCATCCTTTTTACCTTGTGCAGTCGATGAGTTTGAGGGAGACTGCTGAACAATTGGCAGTTGCTGATGCTGTGACCGGGCAGACGACAGCACGAGCAGGAGTTCGCATCTATGGTGGTGGTTAGATACGATCTCATATGCTGGGATCCGTTGCCCCTATGCCCTTCAGCTTGGGACCTACTTGGCTGCCTCAGAGCTGAGTGTTCCAGGTTCTCAAGCTTCAGACACCGCCTGTCTAGAAATTCTAAGAATTTCTCCAACGATGGGATTTCATCGGATGAGATGGAATCCTGCCAAACCTCCTGGGTGATATGATCCACCTTTTGCGTTATTGAATGAATAATGATGGCGTCAGCAATTTGCTCATTAGTCGATAACGTTTCTAGCGCACGCAGATGGGACACGACACTGTCAGAGAGCGCACGTAAAGTGGCAGCCGAAGGAGCTCGAATTTTGGGCCGCTCTAAAAGCTCATTAATATGGGCTTGAAAAATAAGCCGCTTGTTGTTGAATCGCCGGTGAAGTATCTCCAAGGCCACACCATAATTGCTGCCAGACAGCTCAAGCGAATTTATGTAGAATCCGAATTTATGTAGGACCCTTAAGGCAAGATTTCAAGTGCTGAAATTTCTCCACTGAAGTAAGGTCGTGGTCTTGGTCAATAATTGACGAAAAAGTTGCCCAAAAGTCCGCAAATTTATCGTACCCGGTGCTGAACTCGGGGAGCTTAATCTCCGGGATTCGGGAACGCCGTTGATGATGCCCTGAGCACAAATGGGGCGAACCATCTGCCAATATTGTTGAAGACTCTAACGTTGCTGCCTTCCTCTTGCCAATCTCGTGCTGCAGCCTCTCCTTTGACGAAAAAAGTGTCTCGCAGAAGTCCATGGCCAATGTGATGTTCAATTCACTGGCATCAGTGAGGTCATGAGCGTCATCAAATTTTCTCTTGATGTCACTGAGCTCTTCTACGTGCAGGTGGAGACCCTCGATGCGCATGGATGAAATTCGGTCTTCAGTTAAATATCGGCCAAATGCTTGCACCTTGGCGAATAATCCAGCAGCTAGTTTCTGGTGTGGTTCCAATTGATCAGTGGTGTTAGTAGCCATGTCTTCCAATTTATTTTAAGTTTGTTATGTTATAAGTTGCCTTTTGCGTAAATCAGCTGATCCGCGGTAAGGTTTCTGAACTTCGTATATTGTAATCAAAACGTTTTTTTGCTGTTCGTAGGCGTCGCATCAAAACGAGGGGTGCGCGACGTGCGGGAGCCACAGCAAAGAGCGATAAGCACCTTGTGGACGATCGAACTCGAAGGGGTGCGAGGTGCACAGTCGACAGCAACCAAAACGTTTTTGCCGTTTGTAGGCGTCGCATCAAACGAGGGGTGCGCGACGTGTGGGAGCCACAGCAAAGAGCGATAAGCACCTTGTGGACGATCGAACTCGAAGGGGTGCGGGGTGCACAGTCGACAGCAACCAAAACGTTTTCGCCGTTTGTAGGCGTCGCATCAAAGGAGGGGTGCGCGACGTGCGGGAGCCACAGCAAAGAGCGATAAGCACCTTGTGGACGATCGAACTCGAAGGGGTGCGGGGTGCACATTCGACAGCAACCAAAACGTTTTCGCCGTTTGTAGGCGTCGCATCAAAGGAGGGGTGCGCGACGTGCGGGAGCCACAGCAAAGAGCGATAAGCACTGTGCAGACGTCACACAGCTTATTTATTTTTTATTTTATTTATTTTAATTATTGCTTACTAAATGTCAGTCTATTCGCTCAGGTTCGAACAATGTTCAAGAACGACAATTATGAAGCTGCAGTTTCAAACTACTGTTCAATTTGTGGCTTGACAACAACAAATCGGAACAGTAAATTGCAACTAGCGGCTTAAAGTTGTCGCCTTGTAGCGAAGAGTTCGATGCACCGAGAAATATTTTTACACTTAGAGCACTAATATATAACGCGTGCGCAGCCGCGTGGTTCGCTTGTATTATGCGATTTAAAATTTCGTGAGCCTTTAATATGAAGGTTTAATATTAAAGGAAAATTCACGTCGGGGTCACCAATGTTTGGCTGCTGAGCTTTTTCAGCAGTCCTTCTTTATTGAAAAGAAGATTTATTTATTTGAATTTACAATATTTTCACTTGCTAGAAAGGCGCTGTGATAGTGCTCCGGTTTCTATGACTCGTACCCAAGAAGTGTCTGCTCAGCCGCAGCCACATGGAAGCTACCCAATTTGGCAGCTTCGGCTGATCAAGCTGGCAGAAGAGAGGCAGCCGATATGACCGCCCGAACATACGGTCTCGGCTGCAGTCTCTTTGGCCACTGGAAAGAATGGGTACTCATCACTTGCAGTCGACAATAGCGCCCTTTTGGCTGCTTCGACTGCAAGTGCATGCGCACCGGATCACTATTACAGCAGCGCTCTTAATCTATATTCTAGGGAGGGAGCAGTCGGTATGGACAGTAGGGCTGCATAACCAAACAGTATGTTTGATAATAATGTACCAACTATTGATTTTAAATTTTGTAGAAGAGCAATTTACGCAGCTTTAAATAAAAATCAATTTGCATTATAGCATTTTAGATTAAGACACATCAGAAGAGGAAAATTTAACGAAATAATTCGACAAGATTTGTTTAAAGATAAAAATATCTAATTCAGTTATAAATAAAAATAAAGTCAGACGTAGTGAACGATTAATAGATAGAACCCCAAAATCTTATAAGTTTCTGAACAAGTGCACTTTAAATGCACATACGTTCTTTAATAGTGTTCCAATGATGAAACCCAAAATAGAAGTAATACAGTAAAATGGAATGAAGCTTTTAAGGAAGAACTAGATTTACATATCTTAAATGAAACTTGGCCTATAGTAAAGCGACCTGTAAATAAAAATATAGTAGACAAAGGTCAAAGGTATTGGCACAAGGTTTTTAATTCTAGGTGATTTTAACGCCAAACACAGTTGGTGGGGCTCCCGAATCAACAATCCTAAAGGAAAAGCGATCTTTAGATGCGTCAAGCGCAGGAGAGCCCATGTATTGGCCTTCAAACCTGTGGAAGCTCCCCGACACTATCGACTTTACCATATCCAACGGCATTGATCCGTCTAAAATTTTTTGCAATACCAACTCGGATCTCCTTTCAGACCATAGTGCAGTCATGCTAAATTTTGACACTCCTATTATTAAAAAGTAAGCATGCTGGCGACTCTGGCAAAAAAAACCACGGACTCAGTTCCTGGAGCTGAAAAACGCTGAATACGTTGCCAGATCAGTAAAGCTCTTCATCAGCAAATTACACAACGCTGCCAGAGCTGCTTCACCCAAGAGCATCTCCTCTCTAAGAACTCCCAAGTCGCCAAGAAAAGGAGGCTCAGATGCGTCTGGTTCCTATCTCATAAACCCAGGGACAAAAAACACTTGAAAAAAACTCAAAGAACTCCTACAAACACCCAGGCGAAGTGACTCGCCACTTCCGGCAACCTACTGGTAGAGCGACCATTGCTCGAGATGGTGCCACCAACACAGACAAAGCCAAAGTTTTTGCAGCCCACCTCCACAACGCTTTCAAACCCTCTGCCTAAAGAGGCAGAAAACACCGCAAGTACCCTTGACCTCCCAGGAATTTACAGCGAGCCGATCCCATCGGTCCTAGTCGACGAGGTCATCGATGAAATCAACAACATCAAGATTAGTAAGTCACCAGGCCCCGACCGTACTGACCCTATGGCTATTATATAACGAAAATCTTCAACAAGTGCCTATAATCACACCCTGGAGATGCGCCGAAGTTATAGTAATCCTCAAGCCTTGCAAGCCCGAAGCTAATCTTGCGTCATAGTATCCGGTTAGTTTATTGGCGGTACTCTCCAAAATACCCGAGTGAGTATTTTTTCTTAGAGTATTGTGGGTACTGAAGGAGGTTGAGAGTATTGTCGGTACTTGACGTCAAGTAGGCCTTCGACGGGGTTGGCATCCAGGCCAAAAACACGAACTCAGGACCAACCTTCCAGCATTGTAGTACGCCCTGCTGGAGTCTCACCTTAACAACAGGCAGTTTTATGTAAGGAGTTTTATGTAAGGAGCGGAGCCAAATCGTCAACCGAAGACAATAAGGCCCCCTCCAATATGTGTTTCAGACTTGAGCAATATTAAAATGTTCACCAATGCCATCACTGGTGCCCCCGGCGACGGTATTGATTTCACCTTTAAGGCTACCAGGAATAACTACATCAGGGTAATGATGCCAGCCAAAGCAAGCTACTCAGGTTTAAAAAATTTTTTTTTGACTGAAAATAACAAGCGATTCCAAACTTTCCAGCCCAGAGACGAAAAAGCCTACCGAATCGTCATTAAAGGTCTGCATCACTCAACTGATGTAGAGAAAATTAAGGAAGCTTTGATCAGCAGAGGACACATACCCAGGGATATATACAACCCCACCAGCAGATCCACTAAAAAGCCGCTAAACATTTTTTTTGCGAATCTACAGCCACCCAATAAGAACAAAGAGGTATTTGTCGCAGATTAAATCAAATATGTTAAGTTCAAATGTAAACATCGAATTCTGTTAACATAAGAGAGCATATAAGCATCGATCAGAGGAGAGTCAACTTATTACATATATATGAAATCAAACATGTTCGCCCCGTTAACCAAAAATCTCGCGTGTCGTCTTCAGCACATCAATTCTTCAAAGCAAATTCGCAAAGGCAATTTAAGAATTCTTATGGTTTGTTTTGAGTGAGGAGTAGGTCAAAACGAGTATGTTACTCGGCTTTGAGCAACAATGGCTCGTGGCGAGCTACGCCGAAGTCATTGGCACGTACCGGGTGAAAAAAAAGGGAAAGCAGAAGCCAAAGAGGAAGACGAAAAAGGAAAAACATATATTCCCTTCTTAATCGCACGTAGGCATACAGTTAATAAATTTGTGCCTATTGTCGTTCGCCTTGCTTTGGTTTTGACTGTAATTCTGCAACGACGCTTCTGTTGGCTAGCTGATGCCACAGACACTAATGTAACTTTTACATCGTAGAAGTGAGCACTAGTTTGTGTGGCCCACTGCCGGAAAATGATTTTTGAAGCGAGCTAAAAGACTTTTGCTTTTCTTCGTGGCCCTTTAAAACGACCACGCGATCGAATGATACCCTAGGGACCGACCAATGCATACAAATAAATTAATTTGGCCCTGCGTGTTACAAACGCATGTTCAGGTCTATCATTTCCCTTGATCACTTATTTAAAGGAGCAGGAGGAGTTGTGGCAATAGAAAATCAAAATCAAGGCAGTTGTCCGGGACATATGAACTTATTTGAATTCCAATACTAGTATATACTTGCTC
The DNA here is from genome assembly GCA_035044505.1 of Zaprionus lineosus. Classification (NCBI taxonomy): domain Eukaryota; kingdom Metazoa; phylum Arthropoda; class Insecta; order Diptera; family Drosophilidae; genus Zaprionus; species Zaprionus lineosus. Next base: position 11,598 of record JAWNNX010000269.1, read on the forward strand.
GTAGGACATGGGCAATGCCTATTAGTGTGTGTTCACAATGACAACATATGTATATTAAAAATGTTGTATTCTTGTCAAAACGCATTCATTCCTGTGTATATTGCACGTGTTAACTTCTGTTATAAGAGTGCGACAACTCATACCAGGCGAACAGAAGTTCAGAGCCAATTATTTGCCTCGTTTATTGTGCTTAACCTAAGACAAAAAATTATGCGCAAGTCAAACTACCGAAGTGAGACAAAGAAAGAGTTTTCGTGGCCCTTGAAAAACGACCACGCGATCGTATGATACCCTAGGGACAGAGCAATACATACAAATCAATTAAATTGGCCCTGCCTGTGACATACGCATACTTTTTTCTATCATGTCCCTTGAACTTCGTTTATTTAAAGGGCAGCCCAAGAATATGAAGGAATCGCTTTTGCTTCGTTTTGCTGATTTTAAAGTGATCAGTCAGGCAGAAGCCTCTGAATGAATAAGATGTGTCTGTCTGATTTAATAATTCTTGTTTATCAATTACTAGGGGGTGTTACACATTTGAAACAAAAATATTTAGGTTAAATAAAATACCAACCAAAATATAATTAATTCACTATTTTCGATGTTGTCGTGTACAACAACTTCATTTTCTTGTCTATGGGTGAGTTGTCTCTGCAGTTGCCTGCGATATATACAGCCGCACATTAATACTAATATGCTTATTTATATTGTATATTACGAATTTCATATTCTTGTCAAAACGCAGCATGAAGTGTTCATCTTGTCACCGAGCCAATGTGTTGTTTTTGCTTCTACTTTTCCTGTCATTCAAATTTTGCTTTTGACTTTGCCGATTTCTTTCCGAGCCAATTTCGAAGCTAATTATTTTTAACAGAAAGCTCTCGCGCTATCGTCTTCTCTTGTAGTAAGTTCTCACTGGCACCGAGGAACAAGTCTGGTAACTTGATTCGCTCAGCTGTGAACTGTAAAAACTGAGCTTAAAAATTTTGAGGAAATAAATTATGGAGATAGAAAGTGCACTACCATCACCTATTACTCCCCTGTACATATTTGTCGTCATGTATATGGGAAAATTACCATATACATTTCTAGTTCTAGGTATTTGTATATTTTCCCATATACATTTGCTTTTTAATATACATAATAATACAATACATAATAAAAACGATAATAAAAAAATATATATGTTATTATAATAATGATATATTAGCCGACATGAAGAAGCAGAGTTCCCTTCAGCAACCATTTAACCGAGCCCACACATAACAGTTTGAAGAAAAGTCCGATCCCAATAAGCATAAGTCGGATAACGATCCGTAACTTGATTTTGTCTTTGATACGCTAAGCACTGTGAGTTCTGCTCACTACCAGATCGCCATCTAGGCTGATTTCTCACCAAATGTCGAGCACCATTTAATGTCACCAATTTACTCAATTTTACTCGAGGTAGTCAGTCTCTGTCCCTGTCTTCCTTCTACGTCTTACGACCCATGATCAGACCTCACTAGTAACGGATCTATTCCTGTTACTATGCTTTGCACTATTTTCTTATGTCTCGCGCAGGCAAGCACAAGCCAAAGTACCGTATTGTGTCTTGTCCATGTGACGCCAATACTTTGCTTGTCGCCGCGCGCCGCAGCACCCTTTTCTTATGTCTCGCGCAGGCAAGCACAAGCCAAAGTACCGTTTTGTAGTCTCGTCCATGTGACGCCAGTACCTTCGCTTGTCGCCGCACGCCGACACGGTCTTCCTGACAAAACCACACGTCCTCGTGTGTTGATTTTTCACTTAACAAAACCAATCAAGAAATCATAATTAATTTTTCTTTTCATTTTTTTAAACTTAAACAAAATCATTTTCAACTTCAAGCATTTAATTGTTTACATAACTTAATTTTCTAGCGCAATTTTATTTCAACATTGCCGTGCAAATTTGTGCACCAGGATTCTTTTCACAACCCTTCTCGTCGCTGCGAGATAGCTTTTATTCACCAGCTCTACCAGACTTTTACCAAAACACTTCTCGTCCCTGCGAGACAGCTGTTATTCACCGGCTCTACCAGACCTTTACCAAAACACTTCACGTCCCTGCGAGATAGCTGTTATTCACCAGGTCGTCCTGACCTTTATTAAAACACTTCTCGTCCCTGCGAGATAGCTGTTATGTTGCGGTCCTCTCTTCTCCTTGGGACACAACTGCACATTCACTAATGCCGCGTAGCGTCTCTTTTGCCTCTTGCGCCTCATCCTCATCATCATCCTTTATTCATTATGTTATTAACTTGTTTGTTTAGAAGCGCTCTTAGATATTCATTAGCATATTTATATGTCCGCTTATTAACTAACGATTTTAACTCATACCGATCTCCGTTTAATATTTTGATCACTTGAGACGGGCCCTTAAACTTAAGGTCAATTTTTCTCTGGTGGCGTTCTGCAGCTCTCAATAACACGTGATCATCTATTTTATGTCTAATAACTTATTTTTTTCAACTCTATCCTAATAATATTGTGCATTTTTTTGTATATTTTTTTTACGCTTACTCTAGCACAATCTCTATCCACTATATTTTCTTCCTCATTTTTTTGTAACATGCCAATAGGCCTAGCCGCTTTTCCTATTAATAACTCTAAAGCACTAAATTTTGTAACTCTATTTGTAGAGCAATTTACAGCTAACTGAATATCTTGCAATACATCTTGACAATAACGACATCGATGTGTTGGTGGCATTGTTGAACCATATTCGAGCGGGCTTTCCGTGGTGAGCGGAAGGTGAGCCATCTAGATACTTGAAAGAATCAACTCCATTCCACAGTGAATGTGATCGAGTGTTAGTCCAGTATGCGTGATGCCTTTCTTGAACTTTTTTGACAAATACTTGCATTCGTGCAGGCTCCTCTCTTATCCAGGACAACATCACGGAAGAAACTGACCAACGGAACAGTTAATATTTTTAACTACACGAGACTTTGAGTACTGCAAGTTTACATGTCTCTGCGCCTGAACCTTGGATATTAAATAAATACATCCGCCGAACGCGGTAATACTTTCGTCGATGAAGTCATGTACCCCAATCAAATTTTTTGGATGTCTAACGAGTCTGGAAAGCTTAATTTGCTGCGTTCGTTGAGCTGTTGTTGAAGAAACGTTGGGCTTAAAATGCTTCTTGCAATCGGTTTTCTCCTTTGAATATTTTTTATTTCAAGCTCCGGAATATTTTTGATTTCCCAGAGCCTCGAAACGCTGCACTCTAGAGATTGTTCAGGTTTAGCCTCTTCGGGAACGATGCACTGGGCGGCAACAACGGCAGGTCTTGCAGGAGCAGGGCCTCTTTCAGCAACCACCCACTGAGACGAGTCTTTTGGAGGATGTGCAACACAGCAGACAATCGGATTAACTTACACATAATAGTTTAAAAAAGGTCCGATCCCAATAATCATATCAGTTTTTTGGGGGCGATGGAATTTTTAATCTGCCAGAATGTTTCAATCGATCTAAGTAAATACTAGGCTGACTGCCTAAACTTACCCTGAGTCAAACCAAACATTCGTACTTATTAATTGGTGACGTGTTATTATCGGTTTCTGTTACACTTTTTGAACGTCCTGATGGCTTGCGAATTCCGATGTAAAAATTGCGAACCTTTTTATATTAATCGATTAATTTTAAGGCGTAATTTTTGTGAAATTTTGAATTTTAACAATTGTTGTCAGTCATTAAGGCTTCAGGAACAATATAAATTGCTGAGCTCTGTATCTCCATTCCATATTTTATATTTCGCTGCTTACCAGAAGTTAATAAATTTCAGCCCCTACTGAATTTAAGTGCTTAGCTAAGCTGTAAAGCTGTGGACGGAATTGTTTCTAAGTTTCTATGTATTAGCAAATCTAAACATAGTTCGATCTCCATCCTTATATTTTCGACACCTAGTACGACGTATTTAATTTATATATTTTGCGCATCCGATCACACAGCGAATAATGTGAAAACAGAGTCACGTCGACTGTTCTCCCAATTTATTTAACTTTTGGCACAAGCGAACGTATCGATTTTAGTTACAACCTTAGTATGTCAACGTAGATTTTCTTAGCAGTCCTCGTGTTTGTTTAAACATGTTTAGTGGCAGCGTGAGCTTTTAAGCCTTGCAATGCGTCAAGCTGCAATGTTTTCTCTTGCTATTGTTGGTTCTTAGTTACGTCTGTAAATGCCAAAGCTTCACATTCACTTGGCTATCTAAATAATGTTCCAAACAACGTTTTGAAGATTTATTTATTCTGCAGTTTAATTAGTAGGACAAACGTGTCGCATTGTAGTGGCCGAGTTTTTAGTTTTTTTCTTCGTGAAACAACGTAAGAAACGTCTGACGTCAAAGTGTTGATGGTACAATTAAGATTCTAAAATGCTAAAAATCTTCATTCGGAAGATTAATGATGGGCCCAGCGATTTTTGGATTGGCACGAAAACGTCTGATGGGAATCTATTTTAAAAATGGATTTAGATAGTTGATTGCCCAATAACTTACCCTTGAATAGTTCGCAATGAGCAGCATGATGATGATTAACTATGGTTTTCAGAGAAAAATTTAAAAAAAAATATTGAATTTTGTTTAAATCAAGCAATGACTTTAAATATTTAAGTTTTAATGCTTTATTATTTGCTTTATTTACAAGAAATTTTATACGACTATATCTCTTTTTGTTTTGATTAACTATGCTCATTTCGGTATATATTTAAGAAAACGAAATTCATGTGAAAACCACACGGCAAAGCTTAGCAGAAACAGTGATCCCGACTGATGAATTGTTGCTAAAGTCACAGGCACGTAATTTAGTAAAGTAGTTACACCCAAGGTAGCTTGCGTCCACGCCATAGCCGTCGCAGCGTTTATAGCCCAGAATGCACGTTTAGGAAGTTTCTGATTTCTTGTCAAAAGCCATAAAAACGTTATCAGTGAAACTGTTGTAATCCCTAAAATTCTATGATTAAATTGAACCATTGATGGATTTTCGGTTAAATTGATATGTAAAGGCTTAAAATGAAGAATGTCACTTGGTATCCAGTGATCACCCATTTTTGGAAATGAATTGTAAACTAATCCAGCGTCTAACCCGGCAACAAATGCACCAGAGACCGCAGTTAAAAACACCATTCCTTTTGTTAAATGAGACAAATACTTGATTTTGATTACGCGATTTGCCGTTGAAGTAAATTTCATAGAAGGCATTAGTTTTTGCATTGCATTAGACAGAAAAAGCGTATATATAACAAAAGCGACGCTTAGGTGTGTGGCCAGCCTATATTGGGAAACACGTGGAACATCAGTTGGGTTTCCGAATTTGTCTTCGAGACCAGATTTCACCATGTACCATCCCATTAGACCCTGAAGACCGATAAGTGCTCCTAATAAAAGAACAACCTTTTTGGTTTTTTTACAAAAATAGCCATTTCTCCAAAAATAAGTCGCTGGTATTATAAAAAACGCTCCAATTGCGCGACCCCACATTCTATGGATGTATTCCATCATATAAATGAACTTAAATTCTTCCAAAGTTATAGTGGCATTTTTACTAAAATAAACAAGCGAAAAAAAAAATCAAAATTGAAAATTAATTAATATTGTTAATTCTGTTTAATTTAAGTAATTTTGAAGCATATACATATATATGTGCATATAGATATGTGTGTACTTGTGCCTACAATAAACAGTAAATAAATAAACTAAAATACGATAATTTAATACAGGAAGCGATAGGTTCTTTTTTATCTGTGTATCGTGTACATATTGTGTCACAACACACAAATACTTTAAGTAAAAATAATAATAATTGTAAGAATAGGAAAATATTTACTTACAGCTTAAATTCAGGATATTGTTTATACTTGTTGAATTCAGCGTTCCATTCTTTATAATTTAGCGGAATATGTTCGCCCATTAATTTCCATGTAACCATAGAAAGCCCTGATTCTGTAAGTCTTGTTATACCACCTTAGAAAAAGCCATGGTATTAAGAATTGTGTTTTATAGTGCTTTGAAATATTTAATTACCCAATCCGACAGCAACAAAGACCATACCGCTACAGCCTAAAAACCATTTTCCAACTTTAAGATCTGCCTTTGAAAGCCGTACATTTTGCAATGATGGTGGTGACTAGTTTATTTTATATTTAAAAGAGTTCAACATAAATAGCATATATGTATATATATTTATGTAATGATTTTCAAATTAGTTAAAAAAAAAACAAAAAAAAATTTATCCATAATAAAAAATTTTGTTATATACTATAATATAAAAATTAATATATAGTCAAAATTATTATCTATAAAATAATAAATATTTCAACATGTGTAGAAAAATAATATTTAATCTTAGCAAAGTAAATTTATTATATCAATTTTTATCTACGGCAACTATTTAGGATTAAACAAAATTTCTAAATACTATTTGTTCTTTCACAATAAAACAAATAAACAGTGAAAAAACAAATATCACAATAAAACAAATTATTTGATCTTTAAAAATTATGAAAATCAACCCTTATTAGCAAGTAGTTAAACAATTTAATAACTGTATATTTTAATTGAGGTTAGCATAAATACTTTAAACTGTGTGTCCACGACTGTTTGCTGAAACCGTTGTCTGGCTGAAAATCTCTTCATAAATACATTTGATCGATTAAAAAATAAACGTAACATCGCGAAAATTAATTTTATTTGCAATTGTTTTGCGTTTTTTTTTTAGAGTTTATCCCTATTAAAATAATAAACGATTTTCTTAAGAGTTAGTGGTGAGCCACGTAAATGTAAATACTTTTAATTTAAACAATAACCAGTCGTATTCACTTATGTGATAAGTACCTAAGTACTTTGATTGGTGTAACTTAAGATTTCATTTTCGTTATTCACACATCATCAGATTATAATCTTAAGATATAATATATTGTACAATTTAAATGTTTTGTATAATAAAAATTACTTATAAAATTTATTTAGAAAAATTGAAACTAAAGTCAATTTTTATGTTAAGTGAAAATTTAATAAGGAAATTTGCTCTTATAATTTATAAGATATTATATCTGTATCTATTGGAGAATTTGGTATGGAATAAAATTCATGATAACAGAAATCTATTTTTTTTCTTAGGTTAAAAGACAAGATTATTTAAATTAAATATAATTTTCAATCTGATATTGAATAGGATACATCGGAATTCATAAAGTTATAGCCAGGATATAACCATTAAAATATTAAATAATTTTTATAAGAATTTAATGTTACGTAATGTAAGATCTTAATTATTTGTTTTTCAATAATTTAGTTCATTACATTACGTAACATTAAATTCTTATAAAAATTATTTAATATTTTAATGGTTATATCCTGGCTATAACTTTATGAATTCCGATGTATCCTATTCAATATCAGATTGAAAATTATATTTAATTTAAATAATCTTGTCTTTTAACCTAAGAAAAAAAATAGATTTCTGTTATCATGAATTTTATTCCATACCAAATTCTCCAATAGATACAGATATAATATCTTATAAATTATAAGAGCAAATTTCCTTATTAAATTTTCACTTAACATAAAAATTGACTTTAGTTTCAATTTTTCTAAATAAATTTTATAAGTAATTTTTATTATACAAAACATTTAAATTGTACAATATATTATATCTTAAGATTATAATCTGATGATGTGTGAATAACGAAAATGAAATCTTAAGTTACACCAATCAAAGTACTTAGGTACTTATCACATAAGTGAATACGACTGGTTATTGTTTAAATTAAAAGTATTTACATTTACGTGGCTCACCACTAACTCTTAAGAAAATCGTTTATTATTTTAATAGGGATAAACTCTAAAAAAAAAACGCAAAACAATTGCAAATAAAATTAATTTTCGCGATGTTACGTTTATTTTTTAATCGATCAAATGTATTTATGAAGAGATTTTCAGCCAGACAACGGTTTCAGCAAACAGTCGTGGACACACAGTTTAAAGTATTTATGCTAACCTCAATTAAAATATACAGTTATTAAATTGTTTAACTACTTGCTAATAAGGGTTGATTTTCATAATTTTTAAAGATCAAATAATTTGTTTTATTGTGATATTTGTTTTTTCACTGTTTATTTGTTTTATTGTGAAAGAACAAATAGTATTTAGAAATTTTGTTTAATCCTAAATAGTTGCCGTAGATAAAAATTGATATAATAAATTTACTTTGCTAAGATTAAATATTATTTTTCTACACATGTTGAAATATTTATTATTTTATAGATAATAATTTTGACTATATATTAATTTTTATATTATAGTATATAACAAAATTTTTTATTATGGATAAATTTTTTTTTGTTTTTTTTTTAACTAATTTGAAAATCATTACATAAATATATATACATATATGCTATTTATGTTGAACTCTTTTAAATATAAAATAAACTAGTCACCACCATCATTGCAAAATGTACGGCTTTCAAAGGCAGATCTTAAAGTTGGAAAATGGTTTTTAGGCTGTAGCGGTATGGTCTTTGTTGCTGTCGGATTGGGTAATTAAATATTTCAAAGCACTATAAAACACAATTCTTAATACCATGGCTTTTTCTAAGGTGGTATAACAAGACTTACAGAATCAGGGCTTTCTATGGTTACATGGAAATTAATGGGCGAACATATTCCGCTAAATTATAAAGAATGGAACGCTGAATTCAACAAGTATAAACAATATCCTGAATTTAAGCTGTAAGTAAATATTTTCCTATTCTTACAATTATTATTATTTTTACTTAAAGTATTTGTGTGTTGTGACACAATATGTACACGATACACAGATAAAAAAGAACCTATCGCTTCCTGTATTAAATTATCGTATTTTAGTTTATTTATTTACTGTTTATTGTAGGCACAAGTACACACATATCTATATGCACATATATATGTATATGCTTCAAAATTACTTAAATTAAACAGAATTAACAATATTAATTAATTTTCAATTTTGATTTTTTTTTTCGCTTGTTTATTTTAGTAAAAATGCCACTATAACTTTGGAAGAATTTAAGTTCATTTATATGATGGAATACATCCATAGAATGTGGGGTCGCGCAATTGGAGCGTTTTTTATAATACCAGCGACTTATTTTTGGAGAAATGGCTATTTTTGTAAAAAAACCAAAAAGGTTGTTCTTTTATTAGGAGCACTTATCGGTCTTCAGGGTCTAATGGGATGGTACATGGTGAAATCTGGTCTCGAAGACAAATTCGGAAACCCAACTGATGTTCCACGTGTTTCCCAATATAGGCTGGCCACACACCTAAGCGTCGCTTTTGTTATATATACGCTTTTTCTGTCTAATGCAATGCAAAAACTAATGCCTTCTATGAAATTTACTTCAACGGCAAATCGCGTAATCAAAATCAAGTATTTGTCTCATTTAACAAAAGGAATGGTGTTTTTAACTGCGGTCTCTGGTGCATTTGTTGCCGGGTTAGACGCTGGATTAGTTTACAATTCATTTCCAAAAATGGGTGATCACTGGATACCAAGTGACATTCTTCATTTTAAGCCTTTACATATCAATTTAACCGAAAATCCATCAATGGTTCAATTTAATCATAGAATTTTAGGGATTACAACAGTTTCACTGATAACGTTTTTATGGCTTTTGACAAGAAATCAGAAACTTCCTAAACGTGCATTCTGGGCTATAAACGCTGCGACGGCTATGGCGTGGACGCAAGCTACCTTGGGTGTAACTACTTTACTAAATTACGTGCCTGTGACTTTAGCAACAATTCATCAGTCGGGATCACTGTTTCTGCTAAGCTTTGCCGTGTGGTTTTCACATGAATTTCGTTTTCTTAAATATATACCGAAATGAGCATAGTTAATCAAAACAAAAAGAGATATAGTCGTATAAAATTTCTTGTAAATAAAGCAAATAATAAAGCATTAAAACTTAAATATTTAAAGTCATTGCTTGATTTAAACAAAATTCAATATTTTTTTTTAAATTTTTCTCTGAAAACCATAGTTAATCATCATCATGCTGCTCATTGCGAACTATTCAAGGGTAAGTTATTGGGCAATCAACTATCTAAATCCATTTTTAAAATAGATTCCCATCAGACGTTTTCGTGCCAATCCAAAAATCGCTGGGCCCATCATTAATCTTCCGAATGAAGATTTTTAGCATTTTAGAATCTTAATTGTACCATCAACACTTTGACGTCAGACGTTTCTTACGTTGTTTCACGAAGAAAAAAACTAAAAACTCGGCCACTACAATGCGACACGTTTGTCCTACTAATTAAACTGCAGAATAAATAAATCTTCAAAACGTTGTTTGGAACATTATTTAGATAGCCAAGTGAATGTGAAGCTTTGGCATTTACAGACGTAACTAAGAACCAACAATAGCAAGAGAAAACATTGCAGCTTGACGCATTGCAAGGCTTAAAAGCTCACGCTGCCACTAAACATGTTTAAACAAACACGAGGACTGCTAAGAAAATCTACGTTGACATACTAAGGTTGTAACTAAAATCGATACGTTCGCTTGTGCCAAAAGTTAAATAAATTGGGAGAACAGTCGACGTGACTCTGTTTTCACATTATTCGCTGTGTGATCGGATGCGCAAAATATATAAATTAAATACGTCGTACTAGGTGTCGAAAATATAAGGATGGAGATCGAACTATGTTTAGATTTGCTAATACATAGAAACTTAGAAACAATTCCGTCCACAGCTTTACAGCTTAGCTAAGCACTTAAATTCAGTAGGGGCTGAAATTTATTAACTTCTGGTAAGCAGCGAAATATAAAATATGGAATGGAGATACAGAGCTCAGCAATTTATATTGTTCCTGAAGCCTTAATGACTGACAACAATTGTTAAAATTCAAAATTTCACAAAAATTACGCCTTAAAATTAATCGATTAATATAAAAAGGTTCGCAATTTTTACATCGGAATTCGCAAGCCATCAGGACGTTCAAAAAGTGTAACAGAAACCGATAATAACACGTCACCAATTAATAAGTACGAATGTTTGGTTTGACTCAGGGTAAGTTTAGGCAGTCAGCCTAGTATTTACTTAGATCGATTGAAACATTCTGGCAGATTAAAAATTCCATCGCCCCCAAAAAACTGATATGATTATTGGGATCGGACCTTTTTTAAACTATTATGTGTAAGTTAATCCGATTGTCTGCTGTGTTGCACATCCTCCAAAAGACTCGTCTCAGTGGGTGGTTGCTGAAAGAGGCCCTGCTCCTGCAAGACCTGCCGTTGTTGCCGCCCAGTGCATCGTTCCCGAAGAGGCTAAACCTGAACAATCTCTAGAGTGCAGCGTTTCGAGGCTCTGGGAAATCAAAAATATTCCGGAGCTTGAAATAAAAAATATTCAAAGGAGAAAACCGATTGCAAGAAGCATTTTAAGCCCAACGTTTCTTCAACAACAGCTCAACGAACGCAGCAAATTAAGCTTTCCAGACTCGTTAGACATCCAAAAAATTTGATTGGGGTACATGACTTCATCGACGAAAGTATTACCGCGTTCGGCGGAT
>JAWNNX010000270.1:0-24539 GCA_035044505.1 Zaprionus lineosus
GCATACAAAATACTTAACATACAACTTTTGCAGTATACATTGAATTTATAAAATAGAATATGTTAATATTGTATCACGTTTTTGTAACGTATTTACGATCAAATTTCAATTGAAAAATAAGCTATTTTTATTAGTCAAGAAACTAAGAATTAATACATTTATTATATTTAAGTAATGTCACCTTATTTGTAAAAATATTTCAATGGTTTCCCTAATTATTTTCAATTACTTACATTATTTGTTTACAAAATAATTGTATACACGCCAAAAACAACTTACCCATAAACATGAAAATGAAGTTGTTTTATACAACATTTCGAAGACATAGCAATACCGATTGAAAGTGCTCAAAATAGATGTAGAGCTTGTGAATTTGAGTGCTTTTGACTTTTGTCTTGCTTCTACACTACTTAATGTTAAGCATCTCCTCGAGTAGCGGAAGTGATCACATTCATATATACAAATATTACTGAATATCACGCATATTTTGTCCATCAAGAAGCAGATTAAGATAGTTCTAATGATAATATTAACTAAATGCAATACAACTTAAGCAATTTTTGCTTAAATTTCAGCAACAAATTTAAGCACATGGCATCACTAAATTATGCCAGTATTTTATGTTGCGTAGATAGTGTTATTAATTATGTTTTAACTAGTAAAATATTTAGTTCACAACATACTTGTTACATTGCGTAACATCCTAAAGTCACCCAAATACATCTCATTCATTCAGAGGCGTCTGCAAGGCTTAAAAATTTAGCAAAACGAAGCAAAAGCGATTCCTACATATTGATTGGCTACCTTTTGAATAAGTGAAGGCCAAGAGACATGACAGACCAAAGCATGCGTATGTCACAGGCATGGCCAACTTAATTCTTTTGCATGCATTGCTCTGTCCCTGGATATCACACTTCCCACGAAGAGTAGCAAAATTCCTTCAGCTCGCTTCAAAAATCATTTTGTGGTAGTGGGTTACATATACTAATGCTCACTTCTACGATGAAAAAGTTACATTGGTATGTGTTTGTCACAGGCTAGACACAAGATGCCTTGATGCAAAACTTCATACTAAATCAAAACAAAACAACAAAACGAATTGTACAAAGCTTATGTTAGCGTGCGATAAGAAAGACACAATGCTTTTTCCCTTTTTGTTTCCTTTTTCGTGTAGTCCACAGAGCACCAAATACAAGAGTGGATGATAGCTCTCGAGCTTTCTGTTAAAAATAATAAACCCTGAGATTGGCTCGGTAGTAAAAAAATATGCATAATTAAAAGGTAAATTACAAAGGCCAAAGGCACAGGAACAAGTAAATAATCACATAAATCCTTTGCTATGAGGCTAATGTTATGTTGTTATGTAAAATTATTTGAATTATTTGCATAATTTAAGTATGATTAATGTTTTAATATTACCGAGCCAATCTCAAGATTCTATTTTTAACATTAACATTTCGCTGTTAAGCTATCACCCACTCTTGTAGTTTAACACTCTGTGGTGTAGTCAAGCTAAGTCAGTCGGCAATGCCCGACAACTCAGCATTGCGCTCAGTACTGAGTTTTAGTTTCCCCTCACTGTTTACTCATATGAGTTCTTCAAAATGCGGTGGAACATCTCATCTTTCAATCGTTCTCGCTATGTCATTTTCTTAACAGTTCAAACATATCCATTTTCATGTTTATGGATAAGTTGTCTCTGCAACTTATTTCATTTTACTGTATTATACTTACTGTTTTTCTGTTAAATGTAAGAATATGATTTCCATTGTTATTGAGTATTTCCGTTAAATTGAAAGTTTTAGCAGATAAAGATGTTTTTTGAACTAATGCATTACAATACCGTAGTTGGTTTCCATTAACTAATAACGAGAAAATCGATACCAACAAATAACATTTATTTTTTATCGGAACTTCTATGGATGTACTTGAAAAAAACGTATTAGCAATTTGAATATATATAGTCATACTCTCATGGCTAAACGTATTTTGTGACTCCAAATTTAAATATTCTATAAGTATATTTTCATGTAGAAAAACAGCAACAATTTGAGATATTTGCATGTTAAACTTTAAAATTTCTCCAGTGCTTTGAACGCATTCTATATTTCTCTCATATTTATGTCGGGAATTTTCAATTGTACTTAATGAGGAAAGTAACGAGTCAAAATTATTTGTAACATTAGCGCTCTTATAAATATGACCAGAATGCGTAGCGCAATTAAAACACCACTGATCACCATTATCTAGGCTTGTACTCGTTGTGATAATAGACGTGGTATCAGTATGAATATTAGGGTTCATTTCATTTTTTGTCATTGAATCTTTTATATTACTTTTGTTGAACCCTTCCAAAATTTTTATAATAAGATGATTTTGCCGTGGAGTAAGCATAAGCCGAATGTCATTAATTATTACATCTAAGTTTATTTTTGGTCCAACAATATTTTCGTTTTGTTTTGTGCTTATATTAAAAGTTTGATGTCCTTTGCATTCCATAAATTTACAGAGTTGTGGTGTAAATTTTATCTCACTAACTCTATGATCAAATAGATATTCCTCTGAAGTAAACATCATTAAATCAGTTGTAACTAAATTATGTTTAGTAATCAGCGGTATCAAAGTTAACTGCTGGCTGCTACAATTTTCTTTACTTTGTTGACTATCAGTTGAGTAGTTTTCATTTCCTGTTTGATTTTTATATTCAACACTTTTAGCTTTGATGGATATAATAAGCTTTTTTCTGGATTTTGGCAGAACATATTCGATATTTATAGTTGTATTCGTTAAATTTGCATGTATACGATTGAGAACTGAAACGAAATAAAAAAAAGATTAAAAATTTTTGTTATGTTGTGCATTTGTAATATTTAAGTATCAAATATAAAAAGGGTACATTCCGAAAAAAAATTTCTAGATAGTTTCATATTGTATACTACGTTTTTTTAAAATATATAACGGTAAAAGAACAAGTATACACGTTGGTTCAACAAGCTGATCATCACTAACTCTGTCATTTATTAATCACTTATCGCTAGCTTACTTATTATATTGACATGATAAAAGGTAGAAAAGATCAGAAGCACCTAGAAAATAAAATTATTGCTTTTTACATTTATATGAAAAAAGGTAGAAAAAGGTTAGAAGCACCTAGAAAATAAAATTATTGCCTTCCATTCATTTACCAGAGGTCAATCAAATCCTATTGTTTTATTGTTTTCCATATCGCTGTAAGTAATATTTACACATGGCCTCCGACTGTCATTCTTTACGAATAACGCTAACTAACTGATTATTTAACTTCCTTAATGCCATTTTGAAGAATGTAAGTATTCAGGATATCGAAAAGAAGCCTATTCTATGTTTTTAGAAACACTAACTGTCGTAGGGTGTCAGAATGTCTATAAATAGAGGCTTACTAAAATGTGCAATTAAGGTCCTTCTTTATTGCAAGGGCTTTGATATTTTGATTTATTCTTTTACAAGTAGACAACCAATGTAAACAATGACGCTGTTTAGCTGCCATTCCAGTTGCCTTTGTGCTAACAAATATAATATACAATCAAATAGATTTAAAATGAATAAAATTTTCAATGTATTCTTTTAGTAGCTATGAGAGTTAAGCTAATATAAAAACATCGCACACGTCATAGAATACGCGAATTGATGCTACCCCTAGCGATACAAAATGTTTATAATAAAAATAAACGACATGCTACATGCACTCACGCAGAAGGATGCTTCGAAGACCAGAAATTATGTGTTTTACGATTTTAAATTTTGGCACTTAAAACCATTAATACTAAGAAGGAAATAATTTTATTATGTGGTTGCACAGAACTCTTACCCTGCAGATGTTTAAAGTTATTAAAATCAGCCATATATATTGTACGAACGAAAAGCTGCGTTTCACATTGAAATGGTTCGATGGTCAAATCCGAATTTCATGACCAGTCCGAAATTTGTATAAAATTTCAAATACGTTCTTCAATTTTGCCGATGAGTTCACAATATTAACAACTGGCCATATGTTGTCAAGTGACTTAATAATGAACATATTTAAGACTTCCTGCAAAATGGACAGCAGATTCTTGGATGCACATAATTCGGGCTAAAAATTTTGATCATCTTATTTGAATATGTTGTCAAATGATTTACAATTTTCAAATTATTGAACGTCTCAAACTCTTGACTCAATTGGTTATTTTCTGAACGTATAGATTTCAGATTAACATTTCTGGCGTAGGTGCACTGATCTGCCTTGCTCTTTGGCTTGTGCATCCTTTCCTACACCGCCTAATGTTCTATGCTGCGTTGCACCTTTAGCTTTAATCCGTTTTGCGATCGTTGATGTACAGACGCGTCTTCAATATCGACAACTTCTTGCCAAGGACACATAATTAATTGACGCTCTAGCTGTCCATTCTGATGCTATCGATTAAAT
This sequence comes from Zaprionus lineosus, assembly GCA_035044505.1. Classification (NCBI taxonomy): domain Eukaryota; kingdom Metazoa; phylum Arthropoda; class Insecta; order Diptera; family Drosophilidae; genus Zaprionus; species Zaprionus lineosus. The sequence continues at coordinate 4,445 of JAWNNX010000270.1, forward strand.
TCTACCATGTTCCTCAGAATGCGGACGTAGTCGGTCAAAATTGCGTCAAATGGCTTTCATTTTCTTCGTGACTGCAGCCAAATCGCTACTTAATGTTCAGAATCCGTCTGTGTGTTCACTTTTTTCTTACCAAACTCTCCCATTTTCGTTGCCACTCTTGCAGCAAGCTCCCCTTCTAAACCAGCCAGTTATCAATAACCAGTAAGCCATTTTACATGATTTTTCATAGGAGCAGGGACCAGCACGAATCCCTGCGAAGCTCCGGATGACACAAAGTAGCGTGCTAAGGAATCTTCAATTTCATACCACAACACAATGTTTTTGAAGTAGTATCTTACTACTGACTACTGCTAGTGGGAGATGGATGCCCATCTTGCATATGCCATTGAGGGTGCTGGACCAAGAAACCATATTAAAGGCGATCATGACATACAGCTACCACCGCACAGAACGTCTTGGAATCTCTAAGCCATCTGTCCCCTTCCAGAACCCATATTGGTTTCTTGATAGACCAGTCGACTTTTCGACGAATGCCTCAATTCTTTTGTATGGGACCCGTTTAAACACCTTTTTAACTATATTTAGCAGACACATTGGACGAAACGCGCTAGCAACATTACTGCTTCTCTGTCGTGGGATTGCAGCGTAATACCCAGAATACCTGGATCGGCTGCCGGGGAGAATTTTGTTTAGAAAATACACTGCGTTTATAAGCTGCGTATGAGTTCTCAATCTAGCGGTGGTCGTATGGATTGCCGTCGACGGTTTGAAGAATCTCCCGAGTCATTTAATTTCGGCTCGTTTACTGATTCGTAGAATCTGAACTAAAGTTCCTCATATCATGTCAAAATGTATCCGTGCACTGAAGCAGTCATGTCTCGACTTATTTATTGACGCGAGGCGACTTCTTTTTTTATTTTACTTAGAGTTTCTAGATACTTGTTACAAGGTATGTGAAATCTCCGCTCGCTAACTTACGTTGTCTTGTATTGATACAAGCAGAACGCAAGGACGGAACGCAAAGATTAGCAAATAATTATATTTTGACAATATTTGTAATATGTTTCAATTAATATATTTAAATATAATTACCTAATATCTGAAAAACTACAGAAAATCACGCGATTCCGGTTGTTTGGCTTAAAAGCTTTTTTGTTAATAAGTAATGTTTATAAAATGTCTTACAACTAAAGAAAACATAGGTTTCATTGAATTTATTCATTGAGTGATATATAAATTATATTGAAATATAAGTAAACATTCTCTGATAGAGTCGCAAAATAGTTTTGCTCCTTTAACAACCTTTTGTTGTTAAAAATGTTGATTCAAATCATCCGATTTGATACAAAAGCAATATTTAAAAATAAACGGACTATCTTATCAAATAAATCAACTATGAACCAAAGAGAAAATAAGTTTTTTGTGACACATCTTAATTTTAAAGTTTTATTCATTAAATAAGAGTCAGAGAGGGGTTTTGTAATACTATAGTAGCAAGCACTATACAACAAAGAGTTAAGTATAACAGCAGATTACTTTGTAATGACATTACATTTAAGCATTAAATATTTATGACTAATTATGTATGTTAAGACTAATTAATCATATTTGACAAATGTAATTTTCAAATTTATGTGTTTTTTTTTTTAGACGTTTTACTAAAATAGTTATCTCAACGTATGCATAATAAGGACAATGTTTAAGATTTGAAGCTATGCTAATACAAAAAAACTATAACCTGAAATTATTCAAGTCTTACTTCTCAAAACGAACGACCAAAACAAAGTCTAAGCACCAGAAGTTTCATATTAGGGTGCAAAATTTCACAATTCATAATTTTAAATCAAGAACAACAGCAAGTTTAGTCAGATTAGCCTTTGCTAATTTTATGTTTTGTGTTGTATTCTATCTACGTTTCAGTACAACGAATACGTACACATCCATAGCAGCAACTAACACTTGCAATATTACAAATAAAACGAATTTATGTGCAAATTTTTGGCACGGGTAGTATGTGGCAACTTCTAGTTCATTTGTTATTTATTATTCGTGAAAATAAAAAAAAAAATATCAGTCAAGCAACATTTTGCTTAAATTAGACAGAGTTAAAGTATTAACGCAAATGAGACAGATACACTTACATGAAAAGTGTAATACAGATGTGTAAAAAACTGGTCGCTAAATAAAAAAAACAGTTAAGAATTTAGGATCAGTAGGCTTTCAAAAATCAGAAAAGAGTAAGTGGTTTTTCTAACGTGCTGACGTTCTACCTTTGAGAGCAAGCCATTCAAAAACGCTTGAGAAGTTGTAAAGTTCATCAGACGAACAGTTCAGGCCCCCTACCCCTACGGCGGTAGATGCAAACAGGTAGAATAAATAAGATTATAGGCAAAGCAGACCAAGCCGGAACAATGAGAACACCATTAAATCTGACCTCTTACGCAACTTTGGTAGAAAGAGGTGTTTACGGAAAAACAACTTTCCTCGCAACAGCGAACTGTTCTCTTTACCTGTGACCGATGACCACGATACAGCAGTTGTTGATGCAAAGGTCACGTACGTGGAGGTCCGCTTGAATGCATTAATTGTTAGCTTGCGCAACCCTCAGTGGAACGTAGTGCAAACTAGAAGACCCCAATATTGTAATAGCCTTACGAGTAATGTCGAATGTTTTAAGTAACATTGTTCAGCAACCGTTAAGTAACAAATTAAAGAGCGCGGGGGTTCCTAATCAGCTTTTGAAAAGCTATGCTACTCCCGTATAAAGCTTTAAAGCTCTCACTTTGACCAGAGCGGAGCAGAACCATAGCAGAACAGGTTGTGGCGTAAAACTTTAAATCCACTCATATAAAAAAACCTCCCTCAATGAAGGATGCTAGAGGAGCCTCGGATAGGATAAAAAAAAACGTTGACGACATAAGCAAACTCAAAAAGAACAATGATTTAAAAGTATGCACTTGAAATGTGCGTACATTATACAGATCTGGTGCTGCTCAACAACTAGTGGATATTCTAAGCAGATTTAAGGCAGACATTACTGCCATCCAGGAAAAGCGATGGAAGGGCCAAGGCTGCATTAAGGAAAGAAGCTGCGATATATATTATAGTTGCTACCCAGATCGGCATGAATTTGGCAGTGGTTTTGTCGTAAGTGCCAGACTACGGCAACGCGTTTCTCTCTTCTTGCCAAAAAACGAGAAACTTGCGTCAAACCGGACTACTGCCAAATTTTTTAACATCAGCCTGAACTGCGCGCACGACCCTACCGAAGAAAAAGACGACGTACTAAGGATGCCTTTTTGCGGAGCTTGACCGTGCATACGGTCTGCTTAGGGATTTCAATGCCAGAATGGGGCCTGAAGGTACCTTTGGTGCAGCCGTCGAGCGTTACAGCCTACATAAGACCACTTCAAGCAATGGCCTCAGATTAATAGGCTTTGCTGCAGCGCATAATAAGGTGGTACGCAGTACAAGTTTTCGTCATCCAGACATCCATAAGACATCCTGGCTGTCGCCCGATCGTCTGACCCGTAATCTGATCATGTTGTGATTGACGGAAGGCATACATCTAGCATCCTTGATGTGCGATCGTGTCGGAGTCCCAATATTGACTCTGACCACTTCCTTGTTGCAGCTAAAGTTCGCACCAGACTATGTATGTCGACGACCACACGTCAAAGTATGCCAAGAAAGCTGGACATCGGGAAGCTGCAATTACAACAGATTAAGAATGCATTCACTGCTCGACTCTCCGACCTGTTTGGACAGAAAACTCCAATGCCTGAAAACGGTAACAATATGTGGACACACATATCTCAATTCATATGAGTTGCGGCGAACGAAGTAAGTGGATTCCAGCACCCACTTGCAAAGAATCTGTGATACGACGAGGAGTGTTGGCATGGCAACAGCTGCAAAAGACGTTGCGTATCTGTAGAACACTTCGGGTTGGTGCCTCACGTACTATGGTATAGGCCTATAGGGTAAGGAGAGGGGAGGAGAAACGCCTTTTCCAACTATAAGAAACGGTGGCATGCAGTACGCTAGTCCGCGAATATCGAAAGCATGAATGAAACTAGAATCTTTTACCAGCGGATTAAGCATCTGACCTATGGTGATAAGTCTTACCTGCAGAATCGACGATGGCAACTGATGTAGATATCGTACTGAGGTTATGGTGGGATCACTTCTCGGAGTTACTAGTGGCGAGGATTGTGGAAAGCATGCCCGCTACTTGGAACCTAATATAATCTACCCCATCCTGAAGAAGGGATTAAATGTACTAGTCTTCTTCCCGTACTTTTCACGAGCGTACTATGTGAAAGACCGAAATCACATGCGGAGACACTTATTGGACCCTGTCAGTGCGATTTCCGTCCTGGTAAATTCACCACCGACTAGATTTTCGCCCTACGCCAAATCCTGGAGAAGACTAAATACCTCCTACTTGTTGATTACAAGGCAGCGTTTGATAGCGCACAGCGTGATCACCTGTACACCGCAGTGTCTGAACTTGGTATACCCGCAAAGCTATCGCGCTTATGCAGAATGACATTGAGCAACACAGTCAGCTCTGTCAAGGTAAGAAATGACCAATTCGAAACCTTAAGTACCAAGCGTGGTCTCAGACATGGCGACTCGCTTTCTGGTATGCCCTTTAACTTTTTGATGGAGAATGTTATCAGAAAGCTGGAGTGTCTTCGGACTGAACACAATTCTGGCAAGCAAATGTCTTCATTTCCGTGGATTTGCGGACAATATAGACATCATTGGCTGTACAAAACGTGATGTTACTACGGCTTTTAGTGCCGTTTAGTTTATGATGTGCTCTAGGAGCGCACCAAGACGTTATGATACCCATCTGGTAGCAGGCAGCTATAACTTTGAAGCAGTCAAAGATTTCATCTATCCCAATAAAGGTTGCTTATGCCAATTTATTATTATTACTAACGAGCAAGGACAGTTTTAATAACGTATACGACAAAATAAAAAATTTCCATGCCGCCAAAATTACAAGAAAAAAACCATAAAAGTGTCAAACTAATTAAATTGTGGGAATTTTCTGCATCTCCAAAACCCGAACTATCAAAATGGTTTAGTATTTGCGAAGAAAACATTAACCATTTTAACAACCCACGTCGAGAAGCAAGACGTAGTGGACCTCGCTTGGGCAGCCTATATATGCAAATAGGCGCACCAAAACCAACAGTCTACAGGCTACATAAGCCATGATTCTCATGGATTTTCACTCTCATATGTCGTCATAACACCTTTTATCAAAACACTTGAAAGGATAATTAATTAACACAGGTGCCACACATTCTTTTATAGATCTCCAGTTTATACCATTGGGCGATGGATCAAACCTGCAAGACTTTATCACAATTAAAACTATTTTTAGCAGCATTAACCACGGTTTCAGAGTTACGAGAATAATAATTCATCCGCCTATTGTTGTTAAAAATTCCACCTCTACCTACTTTGGTGGTCTTTTGGGTATGAAGGTACTAAAAGCAAGAAATAACATAAGCATTAACCAATTGAAAGTGTTTACCACTCATTTCGACATTCATTCAAGCACATTTTATTTATGCACAGTGTGAAACATTAAACGAGCTTCCCGTTCACTTCAAACATTTTAGCTTTTATTTTTTGGATAATTTTTTTTAAAGTAGACGTGAGAGTTTTACTAGTACGCTCAAGCACGACGTCCCGACTGCCAGTGGTATAAGCATATAAGCATCAACCAAACACAACAATTAGTTACACATAGTCGCCAGCATTTCATAAGAAATGCTAACTGACCGAGATGACAATAAAGCTCAAGTTAGATCTTCCCACTCAATCGCAAGTCAGTCGCAGTCAGACACAGAACAAGTGTACAATGAAGCACAACTCTCAATAAAGAACAAAATAAGTAGAGAACAAGAACATTAATTGTGTCATTATTTAAACTTATTATAATACCATTACCCTAAAAATAAGTATTAACAATATCCCCGATAGTATCGACAAAACAAGATATTTTTGTACCCTTGATCCACTCAAAAGTAGGATGTCACAAATAATAGGAGAATGCGATACATATCTAAAACTTAAATACGACAAAGAAACTTGTGTTCGAGTTAGTGGAGACGCCTTGCAAGCCCACGTACATAATCAATGTAACCCGACAATAATTAACAATTTTTTAAAGTTCGCTTTTGTTCGGCCGCCCGAATAAAAACAAAGTATTCCGAAAAAATTGTCATAATCGTGAACTCAGCATCACGTGAGCCCACGTCGCCCACGTCGACAACGCAGCCACGAACCCACAGATAGATCAGGGAGTCAGAACTTAACATTTTTTTAGTCTTAAAAAGTATTTTAAACAAATAGGATAACATTTAATTCTTTTCTTTTATTTTAACTTATATGCTCTTCGAAGTTTTTGGACTAATTTACGAAGCAAACATTTTTCAATAGGTACAACAATCCACTTACCCTTACGTTGAATAAAAATTAACGTTATTCCATTAGTAGAAATATATTCCAAAAAATATTACTTTCTTACAAGAGTTAATAAAGATTAATCATTATAAACCAGTAAAAAAAAAAGGAAATGAAATTTAAATCAATAAACGTGGCGGTCGTACCTAAAATACAGAGGAGAACCGTCGCGACCCAAGAGCCGCTGATCAAGTTGTCTCCCATCGATTTTTCCAAGAATACAGAGAGAAACATTTGCGACTTTTCAAAACCATGGCATATTATTACATAGAAAGCGGCGACTTACATTGACCAGGCGACCAGGCGAATTTTCAATTAATTTCTGATCAATAAAAAAAACCTCTACTCGTTTCACGTTCGTTACTCACGCGTTTGGTGAGCTTACTTCAGTGGAATTAATGATTACAGAATCTGTATTTTCATAATGAATGTATAATAAAATTGAACTACATACTTAAGCAAAGCATGTTATCATATCATACTAGGCGTTTGGTGAAAAAGAATTCAGAAAGACTCGGTCAGCCTCATTGAATGAATATTATACGAAAATAGAACACACTTAGTAAATTACATAAAGTTTAGTTCAAAAATTTTACTTTGGAATCAAGTATTATAAGTATTATACTGAATGAAGCAAGAAAAATCTATAGCTAATGATAACGATGAGCCTACGAATTATGATAAGAAAATATTATAGAACATACGCCTTAAGTTCTTGAATATTGCTAAAATATTTCGTAAAATCTAAAATCAAACATCATACATTAATTGTAACCTTATCAAACTAAAATATTTTAGTGAGATGGAAAATTGTTTAATAGCTTGTCAATTCATTTGTTACAAAGAAAACCTAATATGATCAAAATAAAGAAGAGTAATTTATACGTACTAACGGATATATGGGAGGACACTGATACAAGTTTGACGTATGTTAAGTATAGAAATAGCCTTTTGGATGATTTGAAATTTTAGAATATGGAAGAAACGAAAATTAAAGAAACGTTTTCATTGTCGTCAAATTCTTCTTTTTATAATTATGTTAGCAAATGATTTACAATATATTAGGAGATTTATAATTTTCCGTATTCATTTGTTCTGATACGACAATGTTATATATAGATTTAACGATTAAAGGTACACTTTTACAAAAATAATCACGACATAAGATGGAAAATGTTAAGTTATATTGTCCTTAACCAAATGAATCTTCATGTTTATGATGAACCATAAAGAGGGCAAGTTTTTTTTTAGAATCAGAGCTATATATATTTAAAACTCTTGCTGGGATATAATTTGCATAGAATTAAGTAATTAAAAACATTAGTTTGCTGATACAAGCAAAGTCATAAAAGTGTTGGGGAGTGAGCAAGTGAAAGCAATTGCGCACAACGATCTGATAAAATTCGCGGCAAATTACGTCAGAACAAATTGTTAAACACCAACCGCGACTGGGGATTTATACCAAATCATCCCTAGTCTCCTGCGACACCAAGTCCACCACCAAAGTGCAAGGAGAATATTACAAAGTGATTTTTTGCAAAGTCGGGCTTCGGTAGGCCACAGGCGCACGCACGCGCCTTTTCTCTGCAAACAGCTGTTGCCTCGTTCAGCCAGTGCTTGGCAAGAACAACTGCCGACAAGCAGTCTCAAGCTTCAAGCTTGACAAGAGCAACTGCACGACAAGCAGTTCCAAGCAGTGCTAAATTGCGCAAGGTGCCTAGAGGAGCATATTTTTCGGTGCATACTTCCAGGCACTGTCAGAATGGATGATGGAAGAAAATAACGAGATTCAAGTAACGGTGGAGGACACCGGAATCCCAGTTCCGGCGGCAGTGCGGGCTAACACCACAAGCAGCAGCAGCAGAAAGAAAAGCGGAAACCGGCTAGGTGAGCCCATGCAGCGGAATCCAAGCCGATCACCGACGGGATCACCGCTCCGACCCCTGGATCTCTCCGCCGCGAACCAGGACTCCGACCTGGGCGCCGTACTATTCAAAATGGGAGAGAAGATAGACTTCTTATTGTCGTCTTTTGACACGCAGCGCCACGTGACAAGAGACACAAAAGGGGCCTTAGTAGAACTATCCTCGCTACGGAATAGGGCGGTAGTACTTCACAAAGATCCGCCGAAAGCGCTCCGCTCGCAAGCCACACAAACACCCACGGCCCAAACGAGCGGTAGCCAGAAGAGTGGCAAAGAAGGGAAGAAGCCTACACCGGCCCAACCAGTGAAACAACATCGGGTGGCAGTGGTCTCCAAAAGTACCAAAGCCCGGCAGGAAGAAGTGAACCAAGGCGTACCTAAAGACACTTCGAACCAACAATGGCAGAAAGTCGAAAGGAAACATATCCGCAAAAAACCCGAGGCCATCATAGTTTCCAAAACGGGAAACGTCTCGTATGCGGATATGCTGAGGAAGATGAAGACCGATCCGAGCCTTTCAGACTACGGAAAGCATGTTCGGGGAGTCAGGCGTTCCCAGAAAGGGGAACTCCTTATAGAAGTTAATGCTTCGACGACAGGAAGCGTCGGTGCCTTCCGACAGGACTTGGAGAAATCGCTTGGTGACATGGCGGTGGTGCGGTCCGGTTCACGGAAGGTTGCGCTTCTTTGCAGAGGCATGGATGAAGCCACTACAGTGGAGGAGCTGTGCAGTTGCATCGCAGCGCAGTTTCCAGACACTGATGTTGCCCCCAAAGACGTGCGAGGCTTCCGAAGATGGCGTGACGGAACGCAGTCAGCCACACTGCTGCTGGCACCCAGTGACGCTACCAAACTGCTCAAGAGCGGAGCGGTCAAGATAGGCTGGTCACGCTGTCGAATTTCAGAGGACTCCAGACCACGGAGATGCTACAAATGACTGGGATTCGGACACATTGCGGCTGGCTGCAAAAATGAAGACCGCTCAAATTGCTGTCTCCGATGTGGCGAGCGAGGCCATAAAGCAAGTGAGTGCGCGGCCCAACCCAGATGCCTCCTTTGCAGCGGCAACCAAGAATGCAACCACCCGACGGGCGGACACGCATGCCCCGTATTCCAAAGAGCATTGTCGAGCAGAAGCATCCCGAGACCCACCGATCATGCAGGAAGGAATTGAATTTCTGCAGATTAATGCGAACCATTGCTCCGCGGCGCAATGCCTTCTGGAGCAGACAGCAAGGGAGAAAAGAGCAGAGGTAATCATATTGAGCGAGCCATACACCCCAATGGGGGCGACCTCAAACCTGATCCTCGACGCTACAGGAAAGGCAGCTATCCAGCTCAGTAGCGCGACCACCACTCAAGCGCTACAACATCCACCACTACGCGGGCTCGCCTTTGCTGAAATCAAGGGAGTAAGCGTATACAGCTGCTACGCACCACCAAGCGATAGCCCCGAACAATTTGAGGAAATGATGAGCACCCTAGTGGAGCATGCACGAGGACGATGCCCCACCGTCGTTGCAGGCGATTTTAACGCATGGGCGCTAGCGTGGGGAAGCAGAGCAACAAACCGAAGAGGTCAAGCTTTACTGGACGCCATGAGCCAGCTTGACCTGGTTTTGCTAAACGATGGCCAGACGCCAACATTCAACGGCGAAAGAGGGTGCTCATACATCGACGTCACCTTCGTCAGCAGCTCGTTAGTACCCAACGCGACCTGGAGTGTTACGGACACCATCACGCTCAGCGACCATGCCCTGATACAATTCAATATAGGGCGCAAGCGCAAAGGGTTCAAACAAAGTACCACAGCTTCGGGGTGGAGCGCAAAGCGTCTTGACAGAAGCATTCTGTCACATATCGCCGGCAACCTAGCACCCCCCACAGGACGAGCAGAGGCGATGGCTGAGCAGCTCACAAATATGCTCATATCGACCTGCGATGCGACGATGCCTAGAAGAAAGGGAGGAGGCCGCAACCCCCCCGTCTACTGGTGGAGTCCATCTTTAATGGAATTAAGGAGGAGCTGCTTCAGGACTAGGAGGCAAGCTCAAAGGGCTCAAGGAAAGGACAGCCACCCACAACTACTGGCGGAGTTCAAGAAGGCGAGAGCAGGCCTTAGTAAGGCAATAAACAAGGCGAAGGCGGATGCGTTCCGGGAACTCCTGGCGAGAGTCGACGAAAACCCATGGGGCCCAGCCTACAAGCTGGTCCGCAACAAAATCAAGTCCCCAGGGTCGAACCCCAAGCTGGACACCGCCACCATGGAAACCATAGTGCAGGAACTTTTCCCTAACAGAAGCACCCTCTGGCAACCAATCCACGAGGCTCCTGAGCCTGATTTCCCCGGCGTCACTGCAGAGGAGGTCATCCAGGCAGCTACCAGGATTGACCCAAGCAAGGCGCCAGGTATCGATGGCATACCTGGCGTAGTCGTCAAAACTCTTGCAATGGTCAATCCGGAAGTCCTCAGGGTTACCTTTCAGCAATGCCTCGCTGAAGGAGTATTCCCTGAGCGGTGGAAAAAACAGAGGCTGGTACTGCTACAAAAAGGAAAAGATGCTAGCAACAGATCGAGCGCATACCGCCCTTTGTGCATGTTGGACATCACGGGCAAACTCCTGGAGCGCATTCTGTACAACAGAATAGAGTCGTTCACCGAAGGTCCACACGGTCTATCTAGTAGCCAATACGGGTTCCGGAAGGGGAGAAGCACTCTGGACGCTCTCTCCAAAGTGAAGTATGTTGCCGAAAATGCGCTTGCAGGGAACAGGTGGCTGGGAGGCTCCAAGGAGTACTGTGCGATGGTGACGCTGGATGTCAAAAACGCCTTTAACACGGCTTCTTGGCCCAGCATCCTCAGCGCCATGTACAAGTTGGGCATCCCCCACTACCTCAGGTGCATCGTAGGCAACTACTTCACAAACCGTGTCTTGTGGTATGACACGGAGGATTCCCCGGCCATCCACAACGTTACCTCTGGTGTTCCACAGGGATCCGTTCTGGGTCCACTATCTGTGGAACATTATGTATGATGGCTTATTGGCTATTGATAGACCCCCTGGAGTGGAACTACACTGCTTCGCGGACGACGTGGCCCTGACGGTCGTAGCGAAAACCGTAAGGGAGGCGGAGGAAAAGCGAACACGATGATCGCGACGGTGCTACATTGGCTCAACAGCGTAGGGCTGGAAATTGCGGCGCACAAAACTGAGCTGGTCCTCCTAAGTAGCAGAAGGAAGGTGGAAACCATGCGGGTCCATGTAAATGGAACCCACGTGGAATCTACCGGCTCCCTGAAATACTTAGTTGTGGTAGACCGCAGGCTCAGTTTTCGGGAGCATGCTCTGTACGTGACCAGAAAGGCAGCGTGAACGGCGGCAGCACTACCCAGGCTGATGCCCAACATAGGTGGTCCCAAGAAACCGGCTAGAGCACTGTTGGCTTCTGTGGTAAAGTCAACTTTGCTCTATGCAGCTCCGGAACTGTGACTACCACTTGACACAGTTTCTCAGCGGACACGGCTGCTTTAGAGGCTATCTGGCCAAATTCAAACACGTGGATTCACCACTGTGCATCTACTGCAGCGATGGGGCGGAGACCGTGGAACACGTTTTATTAAAATGCTCCAGGTTCCACTCGGAGCACCGCAGACTGGAGGTGTTGACCAACTCACCACTGTCCTCAAGAGCGGTGGTAGCGGCGATGCTCTCGGAAGCAAGAAGCAAGTGGATGGTGGGCCACTCCATCATCATTGAAATGATGAAGAATGTCCGTGCGCACGAAACGGCCAACCGGCTGTCCCGCCATAGATAGTAGCAGTAGTATTAAGTTATATACATACCTGGTGCCCAACGATGTTATGTCTCGAACGACAGTCCCGGTGGGCACAAGTGCATAGCTAGGCATATCTATAAGTACAGACAACTATACACTTAGTTATACCTATCTATGCGCATAGTTAAGTTCGGAAATAAAATTTTGGACTTAAGAAAACTTTACATTGAACTCTTTTTTGTCAAAACCATAACAAAATGTCCAAGTAGCAGTATCGTTTCTAAGGGATACAAAAAACTTGTTTGTCTCTTGCAGGGTAGAGTTACTTTGCAGTACGTTATTGAAGATACCGATAAAAAGTCCCTTCCATATTTTTTAACTAAGAGCCCCAAATGTCGATTGGTAACGAAAAGTTTATACTTTTGTTTTCAAAAGTTAGTCAGAATAATTTTTTTTTTTTGTAATAGAGTAAATATTTTGTTCAATTATATTTCAGTTGAGTGGACAATCAATGGTGCTCTAAGTATTGACGCCTTTATAAAAAAGATTAAAAACAAATATTTTATAATGCACCATAAAAAAGGTTCTTATAACACAGTTAGAGCCTCAAAATATTCAAACTTCTTTCCAAAACTGGGTTTGCCATAAACTGTAGGGGTGATTATTACATTTAAGCAGTTCATAAAGGTCGAATGTACACAAAACAAAAATATTTATTATGGTTAGCTAGTGCTCCCAATAATGTATACATAAAATATATTTGTTGCAGAAACTTTTATTAAACCCATCTTAATAGTACTATTAAAACCATAATTCCCTTCTCATAATAAAACAAAAAGAAATTTGAAAGAAAGAAATTAAGATTGTATCTTTAAATACGAGGCAACAAGGATTGGTTTTTCTCTTATTAATTGATGACAAAACTCCAATTGTTTTGATATCATATTTGCTATTTTCTGCAATGAATGGAAATAAGTCATTGAGATAATTTGGTTATACAATTTATCTAAAGTCTATACCTTTAATCTAGGTAATAGAGCCAATAACGCAGAGTAAGAACGTATCTTTATAGTGTAAAGTTGTACAATTTCTTTTAATATACATTTTGTCAAACACTTGTTTGCAAAATGAAAAAACGAATGAAATTTCGTAGTTATTGGCTTCTTCTGCCCATGTTTATTAACTAAAATAAATAATGTTTGGATATTCTTCACACTAAACTAATCAGAAGTGCCCATTGTTTTGGAATCATTGATCCCTAAAATCCGGAAAAGCTGCGGTACAAATTGTACCAAGCTAATAACCCTAAACAAAAATCGTATTTGGGCAGAGCCTGGCTACCGTATAACTGCAGTGAAATAATGGATTCACCTCCTCAAGCCACCAATTTAAATTCTATAAGAAACTTGTGGACATACTTAAATAGGAATGTTACAAAACAGAGTTCAACCTATAACAACATGTAAATAAAATGCCTTACATAAAATTCGGACAATTTTAAAATTATCAGCAATTATGGATAATAATTCGCGCTAGTTAACCCAAAAAAATGTTTGTTTTTTCTACTATACCTGTTTGTCCCAACAGAACAGACAAAAGACAACCTCTATTGCTATCTTTTTTCTAGCTTTCTTGCTGTTAAGCTGCTTTCGAAGCGGTGGAACACTATCTTATAGTGCCCTAATCCAAAGATTGTTAGTGACACCACTGCTTATATACGAAAACTTTTTACTGATCAGATATTAGAGCTTACCGTTATCAATGGTTTCAGCAAACTTTTCCAAACCAATTAAGGTATTGTGATTTGAAAATTGTGTGTCATCGTCCGGTTGTTTCATACATTCTTCGGCCATCTGAATAGAGCTACTTACAGAAGACCACATCGATTCAAACATAGTTGTTTCCGATTGACAACGCATCGCTGGTCTGAGTGTAATAGTCATGTTGCAGACATTTAAAGAGCTATCATGAGTAAGAAGCGCGTTCCATGGTACTATTACTGTCAAGCATCCAATATGACCAGAAACTACTTCGAATGCCCATCCCTGAGCTTCAAACATGTTATTTAGTTCCTAAAACAAAGTAAATTTGCATGATAATTTTTTATTTAAGATGATGCTAGTCTTATCTAATTTTTTTTGAAGTCATGTTTAAACACAATTTTTTATAGTCACACATTATAAAAAATCGATTTTACTAAGATTTGAGCTATAGACTTAATAAAAATCTTATAAAGGAGTAAGTCATAGTTATTCTTCACTTCCTACCCAAGAGAGAAGCATCAGTTTGAATGCTTCGTTTTACATTAACATTATTGTATCGCATTAAAATACCGGGTCGGCAATTAATTCAGTAAATATTAAGTAATACAGCATTAAAACGAAACTAAAAAATTGTATATACATAAAACTTACAGTTGAATTTTATATTTGCAACCGAAAAAGCTTGGTAGCCAGACGTTAGGGACCCCGATATGAATTTGAGCAGTCAATTAGACATATATATATATATATATATATATATATATAAAAATTTATTTTAAGCAGTTCTACAAAAAATATTACTTCTTAACCTTCGCTTCACCCGTGATCTCGATCATATTTGGATAGAGGGAGGTTTATAGTAATATTCTCTTTATACTAGATTTAATTTCGTCTCTCTCGCGCGCCTTTGTTTTCATTGCACATTTCTTGCAGTATTCACGTTCAATTCACGAAAATCCGCGGATATCGGTTATAAAAAAAATGCAGCATTTAAAATTATACTTGCTCGAGCGATGTGTAGAATTCCCTTGCAGCTTGAGAAAAGCAGTTAAGCTATCACCCCCTCTTGTATTTGGTACTCTCTGTTTTCGCCCTTCCCTCACTTCCAAAATCGCGCTCTATTCTGTCGCATATAGGGATGATTAACCGGGTTACTCATTACAAGAGCGGAAATTCTTGAACGCCAGCTACAGTAGGAGAAACTGAATTTGAACGAAAGTTTATCTGCATCGCGGGCTACTTCATAGTTCAACTTTTAAACTGAAATAGGCAAAAAGCAACAAGGTAAATATTTCGCGTCGGTCAGATAATAAAAAAGCATAATGAGTTGTGCGCTGTGGTATCTCGGCATATTCATGAGGTCCACATTCACCGGGACTATATTCACCGCTAAACACAGCTGCTGATTCAAAGCATATAGATGACTTTGCTGATAAGTACGCTGCAAGGTAAACAAGCAGTACAAGTGTTTATTTCACCATTTAGAGATGAAGCTGTAATCCTGCGTGTTGACGCCCGTCTTTCATGCCAAATCCAAACTTGTTAGAGGCAACTGCCAAGCTCGGGTAGAGACATTTTTTGTAGATTCGTTTACAATAATTTATCTCGTACCAAAGGCTTTTCAAAGACATACTTTTGCGTATTTATATGCTTCTCAACCAGTTAGTCCATTTGGAGCTAATACAAGATCCGCCTACTTAGGCCTTTATGGCCTTCCTAAAGCGATTAATATTGACGCGTAGAAGATCTCTTCGAATATGGTCCGATAGTGCCATCAATTTTGTTGATGCTAAAATTAGGTTGGACGATATACTTGTTACAAACAACAACTAGTGGAACTAGCAAATGATTTTGTAAATCTAATGACATTGAATGGAAGCTTATACCACCCCGCCTACCACAACAGGAAAGTAGCTCCAAAAACCACCATTTTTATAAAGCCGTGGGATTCTCAATTTTTATGTTTAATCAATTGGGCACAATAGCTTGCGTTATGGCTGCAATTATAAACTCAAAACCATTGGTTCCATTATTGAAGTATTCGGATGACTTGGACGTGATGATTTCAGCTTAATTCTTAGGCACGTCGCCGATAGCAATATTTGCCTAGAAAGTTACATCCGTCCAATCGACTAGATTGATGGCATTGACGGAAAGCAGTAAAAATAGTCATAGCAGATTTAAACTGTAATAAAACATTAAATATACCATGTTCGGGTATCCTGAAAATTAATTTAGTTAAAAAATATCAATGCCAGTTGGACTACCTAAATTATAAGTATTGACTTATTTTAAGGTCACATGAATTCTTTAAAGAAATCGAAATTTCAATGCGAGATCATTTAAATTTCAATACCAGAAATCCATCACGATCAAAAGTTATACGTTTTGAAAGTAACGGCTGATTATAACAAAGTCCTCATTTCATCCAGAAAATCATCAAGAAATTTATAAAGGTGTTATTATAGGAAACGCAATTACTAATAAAAAAACAAACCATTTGTTCGCATTATCAGTACAACTGTCACCTATAAATAGAAAAAAATCTAGATACACTTTGTTTCAAACATGTACATGTATGTATATGTCGGCGAGCAGCGACAAACGAAGTACTGGCGTCACATGGACGAGACACAATGAGGCATAGGAAAAGGGTGCAAAGCATAGTAACAGAAATAAATCCGTTACTAGTGAGTTCTGATCATGCGTCGCAAGAAGTAGAAGCAAAACAGGGACAGAGACTGACTACTTTTAGAATTGGTGACATCTAATGGTGCTCGACATTTAGTGAAAGGTCAGTCTAGATTGCTTAGCGTATCAAAGACATAATCAAGTTATGGATCGTAATCCGACATATACATTTTTACATAAAATTCATTTCAGCTAATAATTTTCATAGTCGAGCTACGGTCTGTATTAAAAAGTACCACATTCCTTGTACGTACGGAAAAAGTGACTTCAAAAAGCAAGTCGTTAAATCTGTAATATTTTGTGTAAAGAGCTTCTTGACAGTGTCAAATAAGTGCAAACACGGTTTATCGTTGAATCCCTTGTCAATGTATTCTTAGCCAAACGTGTTTTTCTTTCAGTGCGTCAACAGTGCTCTATGGCGAACTGTGCATTTCTGAGTCTGTATTGTTGAGTTTCGCATACCGAGCGGCATACACGGTGATTGCTTTGACAGGGACAGTCATCTATTTTGATATTATAAATTTAACGAGTTTGTTTTTTTAAGTCCAGTTTTTCCTGTACGTTTTAGGACACTCGTGGTACATTTGTATATACAGACCGTAGCTCGACTATGAAAATTATTAGCTGAAATGAATTTTATGTAAAAATGTATATGTCGGATTACGATCCATAACTTGATTATGTCTTTGATACGCTAAGCAATCTAGACTGAGCTTTGCTCACTAAATGTCGGGTCACCATCTAGACTTTTTTCACATTTCACTTATCACTCAAAGTAGTCAGTCTCTGTCCCTGTCTGGCTTCTACTTCTTGCGACCCATGATCAGACCTCGCTAGTAACGGATCTATTCTTGCGCATGCAAACACAAGCCAAAGAATCGTTTTGTGTCTCGTCCATGTTACGTCAGTACTTCGTTTGTAGCCGCGCGCCGTCATATATATACATGTACATGTTTGAAACAAAGTGTATCTAGATTTTTTTCTATTTATAGGTGACAGTTGTACTGATAATGCGAACAAATGGTTTGTTTTTTTATTAGTAATTGCGTTTCCTATAATAACACCTTTATAAATTTCTTGATGATTTTCTGGATGAAATGAGGACTTTGTTATAATCAGCCGTTACTTTCAAAACGTATAACTTTTGATCGTGATGGATTTCTGGTATTGAAATTTAAATGATCTCGCATTGAAATTTCGATTTCTTTAAAGAATTCATGTGACCTTAAAATAAGTCAATACTTATAATTTAGGTAGTCCAACTGGCATTGATATTTTTTAACTAAATTAATTTTCAGGATACCCGAACATGGTATATTTAATGTTTTATTACAGTTTAAATCTGCTATGACTATTTTTACTGCTTTCCGTCAATGCCATCAATCTAGTCGATTGGACGGATGTAACTTTCTAGGCAAATATTGCTATCGGCGACGTGCCTAAGAATTAAGCTGAAATCATCACGTCCAAGTCATCCGAATACTTCAATAATGGAACCAATGGTTTTGAGTTTATAATTGCAGCCATAACGCAAGCTATTGTGCCCAATTGATTAAACATAAAAATTGAGAATCCCACGGCTTTATAAAAATGGTGGTTTTTGGAGCTACTTTCCTGTTGTGGTAGGCGGGGTGGTATAAGCTTCCATTCAATGTCATTGGATTTACAAAATCATTTGCTAGTTCCACTAGTTGTTGTTTGTAACAAGTATATCGTCCCACCTAATTTTAGCATCAACAAAATTGATGGCACTATCGGACCATATTCGAAGAGTATCTTCTACGCGTCAATATTAATCGCTTTAGGAAGGCCATAAAGGCCTAAGTAGGCGGATCTTGTATTAGCTCCAAATGGACTAACTGGTTGAGAGGCATATAAATACGCAAAAGTATGTCTTTGAAAAGCCTTTGGTACGAGATAAATTATTGTAAACGAATCTACAAAAAATGTCTCTACCCGAGCTTGGCAGTTGCCTCTAACAAGTTTGGATTTGGCATGAAAGACGGGCGTCAACACGCAGGATTACAGCTTCATCTCTAAATGGTGAAATAAACACTTGTACTGCTTGTTTACCTTGCAGCGTACTTATCAGCAAAGTCATCTATATGCTTTGAATCAGCAGCTGTGTTTAGCGGTGAATATAGTCCCGGTGAATGTGGACCTCATGAATATGCCGAGATACCACAGCGCACAACTCATTATGCTTTTTTATTATCTGACCGACGCGAAATATTTACCTTGTTGCTTTTTGCCTATTTCAGTTTAAAAGTTGAACTATGAAGTAGCCCGCGATGCAGATAAACTTTCGTTCAAATTCAGTTTCTCCTACTGTAGCTGGCGTTCAAGAATTTCCGCTCTTGTAATGAGTAACCCGGTTAATCATCGCTATATGCGACAGAATAGAGCGCGATTTTGGAAGTGAGGGAAGGGCGAAAACAGAGAGTACCAAATACAAGAGGGGGTGATAGCTTAACTGCTTTTCTCAAGCTGGAAGGGAATTCTACACATCGCTCGAGCAAGTATAATTTTAAATGCTGCATTTTTTTTACAACCGATATCCGCGGATTTTCGTGAATTGAACGTGAATACTGCAAGAAATGTGCAATGAAAACAAAGGCGCGCGAGAGAGACGAAATTAAATCTAGTATAAAGAGAATATTACTATAAACCTCCCTCTATCCAAATATGATCGAGATCACGGGTGAAGCGAAGGTTAAGAAGTAATATTTTTTGTAGAACTGCTTAAAATAAATTTTTATATGTGATGTTTAATTGACTGCTCAAATTCATATCGGGGTCCCTAACGTCTGGCTACCAAGCTTTTTCGGTTGCAAATATAAAATTCAACTGTAAGTTTTATGTATATACAATTTTTTAGTTTCGTTTTAATGCTGTATTACTTAATATTTACTGAATTAATTGCCGACCCGGTATTTTAATGCGATACAATAATGTTAATGTAAAACGAAGCATTCAAACTGATGCTTCTCTCTTGGGTAGGAAGTGAAGAATAACTATGACTTACTCCTTTATAAGATTTTTATTAAGTCTATAGCTCAAATCTTAGTAAAATCGATTTTTTATAATGTGTGACTATAAAAAATTGTGTTTAAACATGACTTCAAAAAAAATAAGATAAGACTAGCATCATCTTAAATAAAAAATTATCATGCAAATTTACTTTGTTTTAGGAACTAAATAACATGTTTGAAGCTCAGGGATGGGCATTCGAAGTAGTTTCTGGTCATATTGGATGCTTGACAGTAATAGTACCATGGAACGCGCTTCTTACTCATGATAGCTCTTTAAATGTCTGCAACATGACTATTACACTCAGACCAGCGATGCGTTGTCAATCGGAAACAACTATGTTTGAATCGATGTGGTCTTCTGTAAGTAGCTCTATTCAGATGGCCGAAGAATGTATGAAACAACCGGACGATGACACACA